>CANYCX010572590.1:0-11275 GCA_948193385.1 Breynia disticha f. nivosa
TGAAAGAGAGAAAGGAAGGGGGAGGGGACAACTCTTCACAAAATAAGGAATGACATGTTTTGTCGGAAGAATGGTTTGTCAAGACTTGAAATTTTAAATTTCAAGTCGTATTGAGTCCACTTTGTTTCGTAATTTATTTTACCACGACTTCAAATAAATTTCTGATTTCGAAATTATCGAAAATCAATATCCAAATATAATTGTCGTAATATTCTCACTATTTATTTCTCCTCAATTTTTCATTTAGGGAAACACGAAGAATTAATTATTCCTCCCTTCGTATAAATATAATTTGTCGTCGTTTTCCTTTCACGATTGACTTAAACATTTCTGATTTTTAAATTCTCGGAAATCATATCTTAAATATAATTATCAAAAACACTTCATTTAATTGTTAACAATTATTTAGTTTTTATTATCGCGAAAAATTTATACGTATTAATACGTATTTTTACTGTATTTATACGTATTTTTACTGTATTTTTAGGATGTTACATCTCGTCCCGTCCGACTCCGCTACGTTGCCGTCCTATAACATATATCAATCATTTAATAATAACCAATCAACAATTTACCTAAACTTTCCAATATAATTGTCAATTTAATGCATGTCCTATCAATTTCCTTTACTTTGCTTCTCAATTTCGCAAACCCTAGCCGGAACCCTAACCGTTTTTCCTATCGTTACTCAAATCAATAATAACTCAATTTAAGATATTTCTAACTTAATTTCAAACTCAATTCTATCTATATTCACTAATTCTAGCAAGAATTAACTCGAAACAATTATAGCAAAACTCGTAAAAACTGTCGAAAACTCCGAGTTTTACCTATTTCGCTTATACCACTGGGATCTCGACTCGAAACTATGAATGATTCGATATCTCGAACAACTTTTCTAATTGAAATCCACCTTTCTCCTTACAAAATCTCTCTTTTCCCTCACTCTCTCGCTTACCCCTCTCTCTGGTTTAACTTTGGAAGTTTAGAGATTCTGATTCAATCGCGAAGCTTCGAAACTTATAGGTTTTTGCTGGAAATGTTAGAGTACGCGTGGTGGGCATTGGATTACGCTTGGTAGTTCCCACCACGAGTCTATGGGCCTCCACCACGTGTACTTTTATGTTCCAGGGGTTTGTCCTTCGTTTCGGCTATTTTTCATCACTCTTTTATCACCCTTTTGTCTCTCTTTTATCTACTTGTTTCTAATAATTTATTTTCATCATTTTAATTGTATAAATCTTTAATTTTTATTAAACATATTATTTAAAATATTAATTAAGTGATTCGGGACGAGGATGTTACAATAAACATCATCCCCAAATTTTGTTGGTGTTTTTTCTCCTTAAAAAAGATAGCAATAAAAGTAATAGACAAAATCTTTTGATTCACTGTACTCCATCCATGGATATGTTTTATACCAACTCTTCTGAAATTGTCGATTCTTATCTCCAAATGTTGTCATTGGATAACTATCTAATACTGGTTGACAAGGACCTTTTAAAATGTAACGTCTCCTCACTTCGTCTCTTATTCAAAATTCATATTCTTCTATAGGTTTCCTAAGTGCCGGATCTCCAACGATATCTTCACCATTCAACTCATCCACTCGAATTCTTTTATTACCCAATTCATCAACATCATTATTTTTAGGCTCACTACTCGGTAAATTTATACTTGGATCATTTGATGCACCACTGCTGCACTTGAATCCAGATTCCACGGTCTTTTAATTTTTTTTCAAAAAATTTCAACATTATTTCCCTAGAACACAATTTACATCTACACTTTAATTTAAACTAATATAATAAATCAAGTTAAAACATAATTAATACAAAACCAAATCATAAAATCTATGTACAAACTATTATAAATTCATAAATATGTCAAAATTTCAAAAATAAATATGCATAAAAATTGTTTGACAAAATGCCTAAATGAAATTTCAAAAAAAGAAACACATATTTCAAATTCCATTCATTATTCTCACAAATTTCAGCATCAATCTATCACAATCATTCAATATTAATCACAATACAGGTAAAAAAAATTGACAATTTTCACATTACAATTCAATTAGGGTTAAATTCAATTCATAATACAAAAGAAAATAAAGAAAAACTCACAGGATGAAACTTCCGACGGACAGAAGGCGGTGGTCCAGCGTGCAGAGTGTCGCCACCGGAGCACTATCAAGGAAGTGTTGGCTGAGTGGCTGGTGTTGCAGTGGTGTGGCTCCTTCTCAATTGTGTTTTGTCGAATATGGAGAGGGGGGAATGAGTTTTGTATAACATATTTTAATATTTTTTTTTTAAATTGAAGAGACCAAAACGACGTCATTTTGGTCTCTTCTATGTAACTTACAAACGGCCAAACGACGTCGTTTTGGCCTAACTCAAAACGACGTCGTTTGGCCACACAACAAGTTAAATCTGACGCATTAAAACGACGTCGTTTCATTTAATTTTTTTTAAAATTAAATAGAAACGACGTCATTTCCATCTTTTCCCTTCTTCACCACTCTTCATGTTCAATCGTCCAACACCATTCCACACAAAATTAGGGTTTCTTCTGCAATGCAACTCCAACTCAGTCCACTGAACCACCACCGTCCACCACTGGCTACCCCTTTCCACTCCATCCCTGTGCCCCATGCTTTCCATTTCTCTCCCAGTGCACAGCCCCATTTTCTCTCCCGGAAGGCACCATATGTAGGTGCTCCGGCCGGCGCCGGTGGGTGGGCCCGCCTCCGTCACTAGTTGAAGTATTTAAATTACGTTATTTTGGGAACACGGATAAGTTGAGTTGCAACGGTTTATCATAAATCGTTGAAATTTTTAAATCAAATCATTTTGTGAATACTGATAAGTTGATACACACCAATTGAAATAGCAGAAGAAATTTGAAAGAGATGGCAACTTCTGTATTATAATTCGAAGAACAAAATGGCTCATAACTCATACAATTCTCCACACAAAGCTCACAATACACAGCACATTCACACAGTACATAACACAACATGCACAACACATCTGCTTCTTTGTGTTGCTCCTGCTACCTTATTACTAATTCTTCACCTCCCTTCCTATTTTTCGGTAACTGAAACAAAGTAACAACCCACACTTGAGCTGTGTTTGAAAAATAAAGAAACGACATGTCACATACTTCATTATAACTTTATTGTCCTGACTTGTCCTCTGCCCAGTATCTATAATTTAGCCCATAACATAAGTTGAGATAATGATAGTTATATCTATATTTTCGCAAAACTTGGCACAAAGAAACCAGACACTACAAGAAAAATATCCTTTGACGAGGGAAAATTTAGTTGCTAAAAGTGTAGCTTCCATCGTAAATTATCTTTAACGACCATATTTTATCACCTAGTTGCCCATCGTTGTTGCGCTTCTTGTTAAAAGTTTTTAATGAACACAAGGCTTCCAGTCATAAAACATTATTTACGACCACTTCCAGTTTGATTGTAAAAACTTATAGCGAGAAACATATTTTGGTCGTTAAAAAGTTTTAACGATTGTTTCTACTATCGTTAAAAGCTTTTATTCTAGTCGCTAATACGATAAGCTAATCGTTGATTGGATTTGACAACAACCAACCATGTGGTCGTTATTGCTATATAACCACCATACTATTCTTTGTTATTGACGTATTTCGGTTGTTAAAAATTAAAAACTAGCAGTTGATAGGTCTTTCAACGATCAATTTCATGGTTGTTAAAGTAATTAACTATTAAAAATAAAAGAACTGTAACAATAAATAAATATAAAAAGATATACATAATTTATAAAGATTTATAAATTATAAACGAGTCGATTAATTCAAATAAATCATGTCATATGAATTTCCTTGTTTAATAGAGAGGTATTACACCCACAACAACACAAGAAATCAACACTGCTCCATATAACACACTATTAAGACCTACCTTACTGCCATACCTTCAACTTATCCAGGCAATGAGATTCATCATATGCCTTGCATGCTCGGAAATTCTAAACCTTCAATTTGGTATCGGCGATCTCTTCTTCTTCTTCCCCTGCAATTTTCTAAAAGAAACTACAATAAAAATTTTGGAATGAAGCAGGATCATGAAAGTTTCAAGAATAAATCCTTTTGTTAGTTAATGGTGGTTAGAAGTTTGTAGCGACGTTATTTAAAACTTGAAATGGTAATAAATAACTACAATTCGTGAATAGAAGAAGAAAAAAAGAAAACAAAGAGTATATTGTAATCATCTTCACAAAGAAGATTACATTATTTTTTTTCTTTCTGAAATTAATTAATTTGTTTACTTAAATCACATGTCAATAGTTCATCTAAATTAATGTTGTGATAATTTAAATATATTAAAACTAAATTATAACAGTCCACACAAGCCTCAATTAGTTACATGTCAGGCAATCTAAAACATCCTTGAACTAAACTTGAAAACCAAGAAACGATGTGGTTTCCTTCACTCCCATTTCAAAAGTCACTTGAAAGCCACCTCCAACCAACACAAGCATAACAACCATTTTCCACTCTCGCTAAAACTCCTCCACTCCATCGTCACCTCTGACTTCCGGATTTGTACAAGACTACAAGTAGATTCCTCCATTTATACTCTACTTCTTGTCTCCTTCCTCCACCATCTTTTACGCAGGACCACCGCCCCTTGATCCGATGACAAGAAAGGGCGTTTCTAAGGTGGTGGCATGGCAAGGGGCGGTCGCCCCTCCTGCCCGCGTAGTTCCGTGCCTGCTTCTAGATGAATTTGTGGCGTTAGATCAACAAGAGATGAGAGATTGCATAGCTTCACAATAATAATTTTCTTTGCAACGGTATCTGGTTAGTGATTCATTCATGTGACAAAAGAAGGGATAAGACGTAGTACTAGAACATAAAGAAGAATAAACAAAATATATATTTCAAAAATAAGAATGATCTGAATGTAAAGCTTGGACATTGAAGAACAAGCAAAAGATGGAAATATCAATCAGATTTAGCTCACATAGTCTGTTTGGATACAATCCTATTTATATGTAAACATTACACACTTGAAAGAAATGAAAGTAGCGGCAAAGCTAAAAATTTGTTGTTTTGAATTTTGGGGCTTTGAACGACAAATCGTTCTATATAATAAAAGTGTCACACAGCTCAGCTCCAACTTTCATCATTCACTACTGATGCTAAAAGCACCTCTGCTGATACTCAAAAAACCACTGCAGTAAACTGCTTTAGCTACAAATACCTTGCATCAATAATACTCCCCCTTAAGATGAATTTTGGGTGAATGAATATTCAATAAATTCATCTTATCAAGTAAATACTCAAATTGTGCTCAACATGATTCATAACAATTAATAAATATAAAAAGATATACATAATTTATACAGATTTATAAAATTATAAACTAAGTCGATTAATTCAATCAAATCATTCTTCTAAGTATTTCAATTCAAAAATATTATATCCAGGCAATGAGCTTCTTCTTATGCCTTGCATGCTCTATATCCAGCCAGACACGTGCTGTTTGAACTGAAACCTTGCTGCTGCTGCTTCCCTAACTTGCAACTTCTTGTTGCTGCTGTAAACTTTAGATTAATCATAAACCATAATGCTCACAGATCTAATACGAGTATAATCTTCACAGTAATTATTCGTAAGCGGAAGCATACCTTTCACCATGGCTAGAATCAGTTATTGACCACAGACGAGAGTGACGCTAAATTCAGTTTCTCTCTCCTGGCCTTTATTTTTACGTTCAGTCCTTAGTGATGGAGACTTAACTGAATCTTTTTATAGGTAGAGAGAACACTAATTTATGGTGTTTTTATGGGCTTACATCACCATCTATCAACATAATAAAAGTACCACTAAATAATACTTTAATTGATCCAATAGGAATTAGAACATAATATTAAACTAAATAACTCATAAGTCCAAAGGCCACATAATTGAGTCTAACAGCTACTGGGAATATATCAAACCCCCTCAAGTTGAGCATCCGCAAATGAGGAAGGTGAAGAGGCCATGCTCAACTTGGAACAAAGATAATGGAATGCAGGTTTGGGAAGATTTTTGGTTAAAATGTCTGCTAGTTGCTGCTGGGAAAATACGTGCCAGAGATCAATGAATCCTTCTTTAACATTGTTCCTCACAATGTAGCAATCTAATTTGATGTGTTTCATGCGTTCATGAAACACAATGGGTTAGAGGCTATATGTATGGCGGCGTTGCTATCACACCAGAGTGGAGTATGAGTACCACGAGGTAACTAAAAATCCTACAGTAAGAAGGACAGCCACTTCAACTCACAAACTGTCGCAGCAAGGCCATGATACTCAGATTCTGCTGAAGATCTCACTACTGTCGCTTGCTTTTTACTCTTCTATGAAATCAGATTTGATCCAAGGAAGATACAGAACCTCGTGATAGATTTACGACTTTGCTTACACTTGGCCCAATCTGCATGACTGAAGGCAGAAATAGTGAAGTCTGTTGATTCAGAAAAATGTAATCCTTGATGAAGAGTCCTTTTCAAGTAACGAACAATGTGAAGTGCTCCATCCATATGAAGTTATGTAGGATTGCCAACAAATTGGCTCAGATGATGGACAGCAAAACATATGTCTAGTCTAGTGCAGTTGAGATAAAGCAGCCTGCCAATGAGTCTTCTATACGAGTTAAGATCTGCCAAAGGCTTATCATCATCTAAATCAAAGTTTGTATGATCTGGTAGAGGTAAATCCACTGCAGCTGCACCTGTTAAACCAGTATCAACAAGTATGTCGAGGATGTACTTTCTCTATGTGAGAGTTGTTCCGCCAGAATCACGATACACTTCAATTCCCAGGAAATAGCTAACACATCCCATGTCCTTGATAGTGAACTTATGATGAAGGTAGGACTTTACATGATCTATGTCAGATTGGTGTGTGTGTTCCTGTGATAATCACATCATCTACCTAAATGAGCAATGCCAAAATTCGATCTCCCGAATGCCTAAGAAATAAACAATGATCATGGGAGGAATGTTGAAAACCATATGAGATGAGTGTGGCAGTAAACTCATTATTCCATTCCCTAGATGCTTGTTTTAGATCATAAAGCGATCTAACAAGTTTACAAACTTGACCAGGCCTAACCTTGTCATAACCAAGAGGTGGATCCATGTAGATTTCTTCTTGGAGATAGCCATGAAGAAACACGTTGTTAATATCGATTTGATGAATCTGCCATTACTTGAGTGTTGCAATATGAAAAAACAATCTGATGGTAACCCATTTTGCAACAGGATAGAAACATTCATGGCAGTCCAATTCTTCTATTTGAGTAAACCCCTTTGCCACCAATCTCGATTTTGGTCTGTTAAGTGATCCATTTGCATTATATTTGACTTTATACTTCTATGTACAATCAATAGTGGTTTTATCAGGAGGAAGATCCACAATTTTCCAAGTATTATTCTTCTCAAGTACTTTAAGCTCCACGTTCATTGATTCAACACAATCGAGTATGAAGATGGTGTTTTGGTGGTTAAGTAGGAAATGTAATCTTTCATCCATGAAGGTGTAATTTTAGTTCTACTACTTCGTCGCGGTGCACAATCGGTAGATAATGTATCTGCAGGTGCCACTTCAGCTGTCAGGTTTGGCTGAATGGTAGATGGAGTTGCAGTGTTGGAATGGTCATGTGCAGGTGGTTGCAATTGTGGGATTAGTTCAGTGGTGTTTGGTTGATTAGTATGCCAGGTGGAAGGTTGTGCAATTTCTGTGTTAGGAAGGTTTGTAATGTTGAAAGGTGTAGGAAGTTCAGAATGTGAGTTTTTTTATAGGTTTGTAATGTTGAAAGGTGTAGGAAGTTGAGAATGTGAGTTTTTTTATAGGTTTGTAATGTTGGCAGGTGTAAAATTGGAGAATGTGAGTTATTATGGTCTCATATTATAAGAATAAGTGGTGTTGGAAGTGGAGAGGTATTAGCAGGGTACATGTTTGGTGTAGCCTGTGCAGGACATTGATTAGTACTACTATTGTTTGTCTAGTTAGGTATTGGCATCTCCAATTATTTGCCTTGATCTTTGAGTGGAAATCGATCCTCATGAAATACTACATCCCTTGAAATGAACATTCTCCTTTTCTCAATATCATACAACTTATATCCTTTGAATCCCTCAACATATCCTAGGAAAACACTGACTATGGCTCTATCAGTGAACTTCTTTTTATTTGGATTAGTATTTGTTGCATAAGCAAGACATCTGAATACCCTCAATTTATCAAAATCAGGTGGTCTGGAATAAAATAGCTCATATCATTCATATGGACTTTTCCATCCTAGGATTTTACTTGGTACGCAATTGATAATAAAAGTTGCCACCAAAATGCTCTCTCCCCAGAATCTATTTGCCAATCCAGACCTCAACAAAATAGCTCTCGCAATGTTTAATAAGTGCCTGTGTTTCTGCTCGACCAGACCATTTTGCTGTGGTGAGTGCACACACGATCTCTAGTGTATTATTCCTCTACTGCCTATAAACTGCTTCAATTCACCATTTACGAACTCCGTCCCACTGTCAGATCGCACCACCTTAATCTTCTTGTGAAATTGTGTTTCTGTTTGCAGAATGAACTTCTGCAAGGTAGAAGGTACAAGCTGTTTGTTTGAAAGCAAGTATGTCTAGGTAGCTCTACTCTTATCATCAACAATGGTTAAAACAAAATGGGCTCCATTGAGAGATTGTTGCTTATATGGTCCCCAAGAGGTCAACATGCATCAAAATCAAATCAAAGATATTTTTTTGATACACTATGGCTATGTTTGGTATTGCTGTAGGAACTCCATTGAGGTGTCAAAACGGAGTTTTGCTAACGCAACGAAGTTTTGTCTGTTTAGTTAACTAAAAAAAAATTTTGGTGAGTTACCACAATTTTATAACAAAACAGAGTTTCAAAAAAGCTAGAAAATGGCTATGTTTGGTGTTACTGTAGGAATTCCGTTGAGGTGACAAAATGGGGTTTTGCTAACGCAACGGAGTTTTGTCTGTTTGGTTAACTAAAAAAACTGTAGTAAGTTACCACAATTTTATAACAAAACGGAGTTTCAAAAAAGCTAGAAAATGCTGCTTTTCTGAAACGGGGCCCACAGTTTTTTATATGATTTTACAAAAATATCATCATCATCTCTTAAATAATATTTAATTATCAAATATATTAAAATATCATATGAATACATCTAAGTCATATTTTTTACATATTAATCACTAAAAATAAGTTTTTTTCAATCTTACTCATCAATGTATATAATTTTTATAATATTTATATTTATTATTCTTTGTCACGTATTTTGACACAATGACATTTTGGTCATTTGATATATCAATTATAATTTTTAACATAAAATATACTTAAAAATTAAAATGCATAACCAAACACAATAATTGTGTTAATAAAACTCTGTTTTAAAACTACTGTTTACAAAACTCTGTTTTGTCATCACACTTTTCACAACCACAATACCAAACAGAGCTATTGCTTTTCTGAAACGGAGTTTGCCCACCACAGTTTTTTATATGATTTTACAAAAATATCCTAATCATCTTTTAAATAATATTTAATTATCAAATATATTAAAACATCATATAAATACATCTAAGTCATATTTTTAACAGATTAATCATTAAAGATAAGTTTTTTACAATCTTACTCATCAATGTATATAATTTTTATAATATTTATATATTTATTATTCTTTGTCACGTATTTTGACACAAATGGTATTTTGGTCATTTGATATATCAATTATAATTTTAACATAAAATATACTTAAAAATTAAATACATAACCAAACATAATAATTATGTTCATAAAACTCTGTTTTAAAATCACTGTTTACAAAACTCTATTTTGTCATCACACTTTTCACAATCACAATGCCAAATAGAGCCTATGGCTGAGAGAAAACTCCAATCTTGACATTTTAGCCTTTGCACATACTGAACAAGACTCCAAAAATCCATACTTATCAACTTTATTCCAAATCACTTTCTGCAATACATTTTGAGAAACATGTCCAAGTCTATGATGCCCTAATTGATTTTCTCTATGTGTAGCATCAATACAAACATCTGTAAGACAACCATTATTACACAAATTATTGCATTCCATCTTATTTCCCTTAGTTAGATCCTTGTTTTGGTCATTATATCCTTCATCACAAAACAGATACAGTCTGCCCTGCAACACGCATTTGTTTGGGTAAAAGGTACATTTTATGCTATTGTCTCGAACTAATCTATGTACAGAAATGAGGTTATGGTTGAAGTTTGGGGTATATAAGTTGTCCTGCAACTGTAAGTGTTCCTGCAACACTATATTTCCCTTTTGTGACACTACTCATGTAGAACCATCAAGTAGGTGAAGGCTAACAGGTGTTTTGGAGCGGTTAAAGTCTGTAAACAAGGATTTGTTTATACAAATATGTATGGTGACTCCCGTATCAATTATCCACGTCCTCAATCTATAGGAAGCATCATTAGAACCAAAGTGAATTGAAAGAATAAACATACCTGTGCTTTCTGCAGCTTCTACAAGGTTAACTTTTGAAACTGTAGAATTGGATGGAACAATATCTTTTCCTTTCAAAATCTTGTCAATTTCCCACTGAGTGATATTACTCATCATCTTCGTTTTGGATCTAATTTCTCCAGAAGTTGAAGTCATACCCTCCATCAGATTTTGTGCCATTGTATAATGATCAAGGTAGTTGATTCAAGAATCAAGAAGAGTAACCAAGAAGTATTTAGAATTGTAATTTCAGATAATCAGAACCTTCCCTGATACCATGAATTAAAGTAAGATCAATAGAGAAAGTGGGGAATCAAGAAAACATGTTTGGCTGTAAATGTATGTATGCACATTCATAAAATTAATCTGTACATAGTAACTCTCATATATATACAACTCAGAAGTTCTAGACTATTCCTCCTCTAACAATAATAACTAACTTTGTAGCCAATCATTGAGTGCCATGTGTCTATGTTTATTCCCCCAACTCTAAGTGCTAAACTAAACTTGCACGTGCTGTTTGAACTGAAACCTTGCTGCTGCTGCTTCCCTGACTTGTTGCTGCTGGGAATATATCAAAACATTTTGGAATGAAGCAGGATCATGAAAGCTTCAAGAATAAATCCTTTTGTTAATTAATGGTGGTTAATTAACAAAAGGATGAGAGTATATTGACATTTAGTCCAATTTTCCTTTAGCTTAACAGTAATCAC
>CANYCX010572753.1:0-15156 GCA_948193385.1 Breynia disticha f. nivosa
ATTTTTACGATGAATGAGAAATAAAATGATAAATTATTATAAAAAGTAATAAAAGATAAGAAAGAAAAGAACCTAAAAATAAAAGAGAAAAGAGGAAATATAGTTGATGAAAGAGAGATGAAAGAAAGATGACTTAAGAGAAAAAAAGAAAAAGAAAAAGAAAAACTGGGATGACTAGAAAAAAAGGCATGCATTATCGTAAAAATAAGAAAAAAAGTAGAATGAAGCAAATTGAAAAGTCAAACTGCAAATAGAAACTAAAAAAACTAATTTTAAAGTGAAAAATGGTGGATGGTGTAATTATCCCAAAGAAATTTATACAAAATTGGGCCCTTCTCTTCTTTTTAAACAAAAGAGCACACACCAATCTCCACTATTGAAAACTCATACATATATTCCATGCGTACCCTTTACTTCTAATAATATTAATCTTCTTTTGCTTTTCATTCACAATAATTTCTTCCATTTTCCTTCAATCAGTGAGTTCTGCAGACTTATATCATTCTGTTTTTTAGCAGAGAAAAATCTTACTGCTTTTTCAGTTGCTGTTTAACTACCCTAGGAATGTGGGACCTCAGACATGCTAACACATGCAATACAGAAACCAACACTTGGAAAAAGATCCTTCCAGTCTGACAAAGATTTACCAAAGAGGTTTCTGGATTTTCATTTCTGAACTTTTTGCAGCGCTAAAATTGCATAGAAGTTGGAAATTGAAAAAGATCCTTATATTATCAATCATCTAACCAGATAGATATGAACCATCAGATATATTAATTAATGGAAACATATGGTTATAATGTGTCCCCAAGCATAATTACCAACCAGCAACACCATGTTGCTTCAATCAATAATATTTCTAGCTTTTCCCTCATATGTGATGGTTCTGTAGCTGCAAAAGTCTGGAATACGCACCATCTGGCTGGCTTACTAGTTCTGAATGACTGCCTTGCTCCACGATCCGCCCGTCCTGCACCACTCCGATATTGTCCACCCCTCTAATGGTGGATAATCGATGAGCGATGAGCACCGTCGTCCGGCCTCTCATTAACCTTTCGAGTGCTTCTTGTAGCACGCATTCTGATTCGGCATCAAGGGCACTTGTAGCTTCATCTAGTAAAAGTATTGCTGGATCTTTAAGGATGGCCCTTGCGATTGCAATTCTTTGCTTTTGCCCTCCTGATAGCTGAACTCCTCTCTCTCCGACGGGAGTTTTGTATCCGTCAGGCAATGCACTAACAAAACCATGCACATTGGCTGCGCGTGCCGCTTCAATTACTTCAGCCTCTGTCGCACCATCTTTTCCATAAGCAATGTTTTCAAGAATGCTGGCTGCAAAAAGTGCTGGCTCTTGTTGCACTAATCCAATTTTGAGTCTAAGAGACTTCAAATTCAACCTTCGAATATCTTTTCCATCAATCATAACCTTTCCTGCTGTAGGATCATAGAACCGTTCAATTAATGCAATCACGGAACTCTTTCCACACCCACTAGCTCCCACAAGAGCTTGACTTCGGCCAGCTCTGATTCTAAGACTAAGATCTTTGAAAACAAGAATATCGGGCCGTGAAGGGTATGCAAAATCAACATGTCTAAGTTCAATTTCTCCCCGAACCGATTCAACGGTGTCCGCCTCCGGATCATCTGGATCAATCTTTGAGGAACGGTCCAAAATAGAGAATACAGAACCAATAGCTTCACCACCCCTAATAATTTCAGGTGCAAGACTAACTGTTTCTGCAACCGAATTAGCAGTAACAACCAATACTACGAAGACCTTAATAACTTTTGAGAATGTGGAAACCCCTCGGCTTACAAGGTGAACACCGTACCATAAAATTAGCGATTCAGAAGCATAAAGAGCAAGCTGAGAGAGACCAAATAGCAGTCCAGATGTTTGGCTTCTATGTAAGCTACGACGCTGTGGGATGCGTAGCTCATGGCAGAACAGAGAAAGGATCTTATTTTGTGCATTGAAGGCCGCAACAGTTCGGATATTGCTCACTCCCTCACCAGCAATCATGCTAGTCTTGGCATGAGCCTTCGCAGTATCTCCTGCAAACCCTTTGAGGGATAGTTGCTGCATTATGAAGAAAAAAAAAAATAAAATTAACATCCATGAGTGACAAAAACAGTTTTGCAGTAAAAACACTGCACCACGAATTAAACAAAGTGCATTAAAATTCACTTAAGTAATGGTCTGACATAGTCGACTAACGCATGTGGGAGTTTACGACCACTTAATCGAGCATGTTCGCGAACATATAAACGAGTTTGTTCACTAGTTTGTTTATAAACACTTAAACAATTTGTTCATGAGTTTTGTTGAGCTGAACTTTTATGTATTTAAGCTCAGCTCGTTTACAGAGCAAGTATAATTTTTTTGTTTAAATAAGCTTGATTCATTTACTAATAACCGAACCCCTTGCGAGCGGCTCATTTGCACCTCTTTAGAAAAGGAAACACTTGAACCAGATTGTAATGTGCAAGGGCTAGTTTGGATGGTGGAGTAAAGCTAAACGAGACTACACAGTATAGATTCCTGATAGAAACACAAGCAGAAACCCTACATTAAAATATCTTACCTACATCCCCTTACCAATCAATCCTGTACATGCAAATTTTTACCTAATCCACAAACTGAAATTCATACATAGACATATCCAGAAACGACAAAACCCACCACCTCAAAATGACAACGAATCTAAAAAAGGTGATCAGCCACTGTTTCATTACCATACCACTACTGTTGACTGTCACCAAACACCCCCTGAAGCTCCCAAGAAATCACGACGCTTAATATAGAGAAAAATATAAATAACTTCCAAAAGATGTGTCATAAATAATGTTGTTAATCTGTCACGAGCCGAGAATCTCTCGAAACTCTAGCTTGGTAATGTGTAACTCTACGGCTAAGGGTTGATAGTGAGAGCAAATAATAAGTTTTCAGAAAAGTTGATAAGGAAACTAGGCAGGAAATGGGTTGAAAAAGTAAAAAAAAAAAAAAAAGGCGATGGACCTCCAGAGATGTCAGTATAATTAAACAGGGGCATGGAAATTGATGCACTGGACATGGAATCTGCCAGTAATATTATATAGCCAGTAATATTTTTCAGCAGTGGAGTAGCACGTGCAGTACACAGTTGTGAGACAAGTTTTTAAATTTGAGCTCTTGTCGTTTCTAGTCAAGTAAGGTGGACCAGATTCCAAGTGAGTATCTGACTATTGTAATTTAAAATAAGGGTTTTTAACTTAGAAATTTTATTTGATTTTTGGAATTTTGTCTCTCTTGTTGCACCCTTCAAAATGTTAGTATTTGGATTTTTATTAACAATATGTACACTCTGTATTTTTTTTTTTTAACAATTATGGATTGGAGTAACCCACTTCAATGGTAGCAGTGTTGAAAAGAGAGGTATGACTAACCTGGGCGAAATTGGCAAGGACTAGGAGTGGGAATGTGCCCAAAATGAGAAGTGAGACCCTCCATTCTATGATGAAAGCTACTGCGAATGATGTCAGAAGCGATGTCATGTTTTGGAGAATCACAGATATCCTCTCCGCCATTGCAGATTTTACATCTGCTGCATCTGTAGCTAGTCGAGCCGCGACGAGACTCGAGTTGTGCTCTTCTTCATCGAACCATCCCACTTCATTCCTCAAAATTGCTGAAAAAGAAGATGGATAATATAATTTGCCAACATTTGATGCTTAAAGTCATGCATGAACTTAGGGAAGGAAATGATTAAATCAATTTTACCTGCAAGCATCATTCTCCTCACCCTAGTTGTGAGATTTTCCCCCACGATGCTGAAGAAGTAGTGCTGAATCAAATATGCAACAACAGCATAAAGACCAGTTCCAATGTAGATGAAAACATACTCCTTTGTCTTCCTTTCCATGGAAGCAGGGTTTCTGTAGTAGAAAACCTCGATCATATTGCTCATTACAAAGGCAAAGGTTGGACCGATGAAACCAGAAAGCACGGACCCAACAGCACCCATTATTGCATAGGGCCATTCTGGAGCATTTAGCTTGAGTAGCCTCGAGAAATAGTTTCTAGGAGCTGGGTTCTTGCGGTCAGTTTCAGCATTTGATACCATTTCAATACGGCCATCAGCACCAGTACTATATGAATAGCTCAAGTTCCGCAAACTACCAGATCGGAGGCTTAAAGATTTTGTTGAGAGAGAATGGCTTAAACGTGTTGACCGTGATCTCCGAGTTGATGGATTGGCAAACTGTCTGTTTCTAACCATTTCCTGGAACCGGATTAGGGAGGCATATGCTCCAGCTTTGGCAATCAAATCTTCATGTGTTCCTGTCTCAACAACCTGCCCTTGTTGAATTACAGCGATAGTGTCAACATTTCTAATGGTAGAAAGCCTATGCGCAACAACAACAGTTGTTCGTCCAACCATGAGACGATCCAACGCTTCTTGAACAATGTTTTCAGAGCTTGCATCTAGAGCGCTGGTAGCTTCATCAAGAAGCAGAATCTTCGGATTCTTCAACATGGCTCTAGCGATTGCAATTCTCTGTTTCTGGCCACCCGACAATTGGACACCACGCTCTCCAACCTGAATAAAACTCGTGTTAATAATGCGACTACTTAACGAAAAAAAAAAATTACAACTTGAATTGGTTAAGTCCGGCTAACGTGTACCAACCTGAGTATCATACCCATGAGGAAGTTGTGTAATGAAGCTATGAGCATTTCCTGCAGAAGCAGCAGCTTCCACCTCATCCATTGTGGCATCAGGCTTTCCATAGAGTATGTTCTCAAGTATGGTCGTCGCAAAGAGTGCTGGTTCTTGGTTCACTAGACCAATCTGACTACGTAGCCACTTCAATTCCAGAGTCTTTATGTCCACATTATCCAGCAATACTTGTCCTGCCAAATCATCAAAAAATAAATAAATATCTCATTTGTTAAAATTTCTGATGTTCAGCTAAAGATAAGTTTCTTAATTACCCTGATTAGGATCATAAAACCTCTCTATCAGAGATACAACAGTGCTTTTCCCTGAACCACTACCACCAACAACAGCAACAGTTTTTCCAGCAGGAAAGAAGATTGAGAAATTACGAAATATGAAAACATCAGGCCTCGATGGGTAGCTAAAAGTTACATCTTTAAATTCTATGTTCCCATTAACCTCAGACAGACATTTCCCATCTGATTGATCTTGAATTATCGAAGGTTTTTGATTGATGATCTCCATCAACTTGTATCCAGCTGTTTTGCCTTTGCTAAATGCCCCAAGATTTGAAAATGACTGCCCCAAACTCCTGCAACAACAGTATATTTAATTACTACTAATGCAAAATCCTTTTCAGCAATGGTATAAATTTTAAGTTCCACATTGATATTTACATTCCACCAACGATGGCAGAGAAAACCGCCGTGAATGCCTTCCCTCCATCGGTCTGTCCATTTCTGATAAAAACACCGGCATACCAGAATACGAGGGCCCACGACATGCAAGCAATTCCATAAGTGCATCCTAAACCCAAACCTTTGGCCATTCCAGCCTTGTATCCAAGTTTTAAGGTGTTTTGTATTGCATCGGAATAAGAATTTATGGCTTTGCTCTCTCCAACGTACGAGCAAACAGTCCGGACTTGAGCAATGGCCTGTGGATGATAGATAAGAATGTATAGTTACAATAATTCATCTAACATCATCGAAAACTAAACTAAAATTCATAAGTTCCAAAAATAATTATTTAAGGAAAAGCACAGAAAAGGCCAATCTCCTCCTTTGGGAGCTGCACATGCAAAATCATAATATGATACACTAAGGGCCACCAACAGCAAGCAATGGTTCCGGCTTTTCCAAATATACTTTAACAAATCACAAAACACACAAACTAACATGATTTCATCACAGCTGTATCCAGTTTGTTTCTGATCCAAACAAATGCTTGCATACAAGATAAAAGAACGCTATGAAGCACGCTTATGGCAGAATTAAAAAAGCGCAACAAATACGGACATTTAAAAGCACTTAAGCAAGCTGTTTATCCAATAACCATACCTGCTCTGCAATTACTCCAGCTTTTGCGTAAGATTCGCGACTCTTGGATGTCAAGCCTGTGAGAGTGTACGCATATAAGCCTCCGGCAAATGCAATTCCCGGTATGACTGCTATGCTCAACAATGCTAGCCTCCATGCTGACACAAAACCAACCACTAGACCAGCTAGGAATGTTGACAAGTAATGTATGAAGTTCCCCACCTAAATTTCCAAAAACAGAAATGCAAATCAGGATTTATTTTTCTTTCTTGATATAGTTGGGATCAAAACTATGATTCATTTAAAGAGCTTTAATTGCATTAAACTGATCATACAGATTTTGTAACCAAAATCACAAAAGGAAAATAAAAAATCGAGAGACAGAAAGATAAGATAAAAAAGAGACCTTCTCACTAATAGCATCTTGAACAAGAAGAGTGTCTGTTGAGACACTAAAGACAATATCACCAGTTCTAGCATCAGTATCAAAGAAACCAACATCTTGTTTCAACACAGCTTCCAAGTATTTCTTCCTTAAAGCACTCACTTGCCTTTCTCCTGTATACATCCAGCATGCAATCTCTGCAACCCAGTTTAGTTTCCTCATTAACATAACTAAACAAAACTTAACTTCCAAGAAAATCATTGAATTTCATTAATGCCACATAAAAATGGCGTACAACATGCAAGTATAGATAAAACAAAATGATGGAAACTGATCACAGATAAATTAATTGTATGTAACAAATGAGAAGCCAGTGTTGAAAGTGACAAGTGAATGTAGGTAAAAACAAGAAAAATAGGGCCATGGACCACCATGACCTCTGCATGGTATTTGAACTAGCTATATAGTTGTAAATGTATACACAAGAGAATCATGTTAGTATATTCAAACTAGTATGGGCCATGGTAGCTGAAACTGTGTATAAAATTGTGAATTCATGGATACTGTGATCTTATTACATGATAATAATTCATAACGACAAAAATTTACAAGAAACAAAGAATGCAAGGAGAAAAAGGAGAGAGAGCGCTTCATGTGACACACCTGCATATGATGAAAAGCACACAACTAGGCCAAGATACACGAAAAAAAGTGCATACTGCATTGTCAACAAAGAAATCATGGATCTTTAGATCTAACAAAAATATGTGAAATCGAGAAAAGAGTGGGAAAAAATGTGAAGAAGAACAAACCTTAGAGACTTCATGAGTCATTTTAGTTAAATCAGATTGGTTCTTGCCAAAACCATTAACCATTTCACCAAACAACAAGAAAAACACAGGCATTGAAGAGCCATGAATGAGAGCTCCAATGCTACCAAAGGTCATTAGAACATAATCATATTTATCAGCAAAAGAGAAAAGCTTGAAAAATGGCAGGCTTAGCTCTTTTTTCTTCTCTGCTTCAGGCAATGATGGTTTATTAGGCTCTGTTGTCTCTGCCATTAGAAAGTCTCGAAAGCAGTAGAAAAACACTCCAACTTTAAGAAGTGAACAAGTAAGTTGAGGGAAGAAAGTTTCTAAATTTGCAAGAAAGCGAGAAAAACAACTTGTGGGTGTGATTCATTGAAGAAGAAAGATGAAAAGGTAGATGGAAAAGTGCATGATATGAAGAGAGAGAGAGAGTGAGGAGTTGGACTAGTGGTCAAAGTGAGTGAGAAAGAAGAGGGAAGTTGAAGAAATGGAAGTGTGGAAGTAGAAAGAAGTGTTGCATTTGATATATAAGTAAAGTGGAGAGTTGGAAAAGTAATAGTTAAAACAGGATGAAATTTTTTTATGATGTTAAGCGGTTTCCTGTCTTGCTTTCTGTGACTGCTGACTTTCTTATTGGTTGGCATGTTCAGGATTCTTGTTTCTTTATCTGCTTCTTTGGATTCCCCCATTTCGGATATTTCATTCAAGTTTTGATTTCTATTGTTATTTTGTAAGTTTTGCGGAGTTAATTTTCATTTATTTAAAATTTTTTTGTTGTTATTTTGGTATAATGTGTTAGAAATATATGTGATAAGAGGAAACACGAAAACAAAGAGAACATACAAGAATTTACGTAGTTCGGTCAATGCGACTTATGTTTACGGGCAAATAAACAAGTTATCCTATTATAAGTGACAAAAAGGTGGAAGTCAAAAGCTTACAAGAGACAAATACAAGTCATTATATAGGTTTACATCAATGCACCAGACAAAATCCTAGCTTTTCCTAGTTTTAAGTGTGGCCCAATTACACGGTCAATGACACGGCCATGTAATCTCCAGTCAGACTGTGTAACCTCATATTTCAGCACACGATCGTGTAATCTTCAACATTGTACATGTAATCTTCTGATGTGTTTACACGATCACCCTACACACCCGTGTAAGTACCTGCAACCTCTGTCAACACTCCAAATTGTCTCACAATGCCTCTAAATAGTATTCATCGTGTATTGAAATGAACCTATACATTTTCATGACTCCAAATATCTCCAAGAAATTAATTAAGCCCAACAATTATCCTCCATCGAGTGGATTTTTTTCTCAGTAAACACTCTTGTCATAGATATCAAGAAAGTATTTTTGCACATGATAAGGATGTTAAAGACATGTTTTATGCAAAATCATGATATCAGAAGTCATTAAAAGAATTTGAGTTGCGGTAGTACTGTTGATACCGCTCATTAGCTATTTAATTTTGGGTGATCATATTATCTTACTAGAGACCGACTATGCTTTATAAATTAATAAATTTATTATCACTATTAAATAGTTCTACAAGATCACATATAGACAAAAAAACACAAAAATGTAAAATTGAAATTCACCTTAGGTCGTTTCTAGCCATCAGGTTGGATCAGGCAATTAGGCCAAATTCGGTAAGTGGGCCTAGTATGGATAAATCTCACAAAATGGGAAGCTTAAAATGGTTTATTAATGTTTAAGAGATACATTATCATTTGAATAATGTTGTCTTAAAATTAATAAAGATAGAAAATATGGGAGAAAAATAAGGCATCTTATCTTCTTTTGTAAGAAGATATATGAGATAGAAATAAGAAAGAATTTTACACCCCTCTTATCTCTTCTTGGTCCACCATATAGATTAGGATTAGAAGAGTTTGATTTTAATTTTGAAAAACAAAGCAGACTCCTTCTTGGAGACAAATTAGGGGGCGACATTGAAGAAAAAAAAAGAGAGAATTAAAACCCTAACACGCTTCTTTCTTCTTCTTCCTTCACCCTTGGCCAAAATTTCCAACACCAAAAACACTCTTATTGATTTCTTCATCCTTTACACAAACAAAAGAGATATTTATGGCCTGATCAAGGTCACTAAACACGTTGGTGTCCTTTTGTGAGCAATTCATTGAAGAAACCAAGAAAAGGTTAACTTTTTTTCTCTTTATGCTAGTACACATGTTTCTTTTGATTCTGTGTGTAATTGTGTAGAGGGACAACACTTGAGGTCCTAAAAAGGTGTCTTGAAGACAATCTTGATTGATTCAAGGTCGTAGTTACTCATTATTTGCACAAACATAATCGGCCTACCAAGGAAGAGAGGTATAAATATGATCTTGATTTTGAAGTTTCAATATTGTGATCAAGTTTTAATCTTTATGTCATAATATATTGCTATATTTTATATTGTGTGATCTTGAGTGTATTATCTATGTATTTTGATTGAAAATTCTACTGTACAATCGTTTTAGACACGTAGAAAACCCGACAGTCGAGCAAATGAAGCTTTAAACAATCCTTCCCCCTTTTTGAATTATAATGATATATGGACAATTCCGTCGATAAATTCTCTTCACCTTATATCGCCTCTTCACATCCCTATTGAACAATGATTGCCTTCATCTTCAACTTCAACAGAGTGAAATTATTCGAGCCATTGAACTTATCAATTGCAAACTTTGAAGACATAATCTTTTTGACAAGAATAATCCTGGCTCTAATACCTCTTGTCATGAATTTAAGAAATTATGGTAATGTGGAAACAAGACAAGACAACATGAATTTACGTGGTTCGGTCAATGCGACCAATGTCCACGGAAAGAGAACAAATTATTCTATTATTCAGCCGCCAAAAGGCATACAAAAGAAAAGTAAAAACCACTATATATAGGCCTTCATACAAACCCTAGTTAAGACCTAAGTTAACTGTGCTACCCAAATAGAGTATTTAACCAAACATATACTTCTAATGACTCAAAATCTCTTTAAGAAATCAATTCAACCTAACACGATTCACTAGCCCTTTTAGATACATGCCACATTTAATGCAACGTATACTTTCAATTGAGTTAAAATTGTTATAGTTGCATGTGTGGAGCACACTTGAATGACACAAATGTAACGCCACCAAATTTTCTCCACAAATGTTTATTTATTAATTTGAATAATAGTAGATAAAAACAATAAGTTTTGACCAAAAATTCATGAGAAAAGACATTCTGACCAACTACACGACCCCACTACACAATCTTGAACGTGTAATCAATGAGAAACCAAAAAATGAAGAACAAGTGTTTGATTCAGATTTTAAAACTACACGGATGACTACATTATCGGTGTTGTCCATGTAGTTGCATGTGCAATTAGACATTGAAGAATAAAAATAAATTATTTCAATCTAAACCTTATTCTAACATACAAATTAATTCCCTCCCCTCCCACACGACAAAAACCACAACCATCCCCCCAAACACCCTTACTCAGCCGAGCAGAACCTTACACCTAACCTTAGCAAGAAAAACATCAACCCTCCATCTAAAGGTGTTCTTCCATTTGACATAAGCTTATGACAAGGCAAGGATAACATAGTTTAATTATTTATGTTTAGATGTGCAATAATACTTGATTAAGATGTAACTTAGGATTACCGTAATGAGTGAATGGTTTAGAAAGTTATAGGATTGATGGGTTTTGATTGGAATAGGGATTAGGATTTGTGAATTATAGTTGATTTTCATTTGATTGATTAAGAAAGAAGGGAAATATGTTTTTTTGGAAGAGGAAGGTGAGAGAATGGGATGTATTTTGTTAGGACTAGCATTTTATTTAGAAAGGAATGATTTTGATTGATTAGAATGAAAAGAGGATGTTGTGTTATAATATAGAATAAAGGTAAATGGAAAAATTGTGGTTTTGGAGGAAAAAATAGATTAGGGGTTATTGATAGATGAAAAACTCTATTTGAAGTGGGAGTTAAAACCTAATTAGAATGGAAAGAGGAAAAATTTAAGAAGGAAGGGAAATGAAATTTGGGAAGAAAGGAAAAAGAAAACGAACTTTGATTTGGATAGAATGAGTCTTGATATTGAATTGGGAAATGGAGAAAATTCTGGTTGAGTTATGATGGAAAGGGAGAAATTAGTTATTGCTTTATGAATGATTGTTAAAAAAAATAGTATACTAAATATTTTTAGGTGTTGGAAACATGGAGGATTTGGAGTGCTTGTCCGAGAGACACGTTTAACTTGGATTTAAGGTAAATGTGTATTCCAACACTTACTTAACTATCAATCGTATTTGACTTGGTTAAGTATATTTGGTAATTGCATGTCTAATTATAAATATATTATATAAAATGGAATTTGGTTGAATGACATGTTTGATTTCAATAATTGTGGTTTTGTGGAGATGTATTCTTGAATGGATCAATTGTGTTTGGAATTAAGAATTAAATGATAATTAGTTTAAAGGATTGTTTGTGAAAATTTTTGTGTTTTTGTGAATGTTCATGACTTTGTTCAGTTTTTTAGTTTGTTATGTTTTGTTGAAAGATGAGGATGTAATGCATTTGTTTTGGATTAATGATAAATTTTTATTTGTATTGATTATAATAATTATGATGGTTTAGTTAGATTAAACTAAATGTACTTCGATATGAAGCATAAAAAGTGCTTAAGTGTGATAAAGATGGATTCTGGATGAAAAGATAGAGTTGATGATGTGCAATGTTTGAAATTATTTATTTTATGATCATGTGGGTTTGATTAGTTGAATATGGAATGGTGTGTGTAAGGATATTATGATTGGGATTGGATGGTGATTTGAGTATGTGATAAATGATAAATATGTACGCAAGTTGATTGATGTGTTGTAATGGTTTGTCTTTGTGTTAACATGAATTGATGTGATTTGATAAGTGTTAGATAGTTATTTTGGAAGTATGATAGCATCCATAATTGGTCATCTCAATCATTCCTTGGCATAATGTAGTATAGATGCATTAAATCAGAATACGATATAATGAATTGAAAGAAAGAAAAGAGATAAAAAGAAATATGCTAAGGGCTTATAGAATATGATATCAAATACGGGCACCAACAGGTGCAAAGTTATGAAATGAGAAAGAGTCGGTGACACATAGTAAAAAGTATTATTTAGGTCAATTTGAACAATGTGACAATGGGCTCAATAGACAAGTGGTCTATTATAGACATCTGTGAGTGCATGATAATGAGAAAAATGGTATTAGAGAAGAGAGCTCAAGGCATGGATTTGACAATGAAAAGAAAAGAACACCAACAGGTGCAATAAAATGGGATCCCCAAAAATAAAAAAATGAAAATAAAAAAAAGGCACGCATGCATTTGAGAAATAGTGGATTCATATCATATTGCATCCCCCATTTCATGGTCACTGAGAAAAGTTGTGAAATTTGTGAGAATTGTGAAAAGTATTGAATTGTGATGCGATTATGATGTTTATGAATTTGTTTTTTTATGAGTTGATGTTTGATATTGATCCTTGTTATTTAAGTGAATATTTGGATTAGATTAATATGAATTTAATTGAAGAGAATGATTTTTGAACTTATTGGTGTTTCTTGTTTCATGAAAGACTAGTTAAGCTTAATGATGGCATGTTATTCAATCATGAAATGGAAATGAGGATGTACTAAATTATGATTGATTTTAATAAGATGAAATCATAGAATATGTCGAATAAGTTAAGTGCTAGATGTTTAGTAGGATAGGAACTTAGAATGCAAGATCTTGTATTGAATGGTAATTTATCCTTGTATTCGTAATATACTATGTTGATGATAAATGAAATAATTGAAGTTGTATGTGTTGGATGAATTAAAATGAGTTAAGATAAATAAGTTAGGTTTTAATGTGTTAAAGTATGAATGATTGAGAATCCATAAGGATTATGTATAAATTAGCAATTTAATAATTCGATCATGTTTTAATGATTGATGATTGAAGTAATTATCCCCCTGAAAGTGTTTAAGTTATTTGGATGTGATTTCAAATACGTTAGTTGAGCGAAAATCCTGATTCAATAGTTCTAGGCAATTGCATGGTCAGGTATTTGATTGTGTACCTGTCCGTGTAGTTCAACAGTAACTTAAAATGAGAGTTTGATCTGCTGAATGACTACAAGGTCAACTACACTGTTAGTGTAGACATAGTAATTGATTGTGTAATTGTCTGAATGACTATAAAATGATTATTTTGCTGCAGAAACTTTAGGAAAACTGTGAGACTCATTTTTTAGAAACATAATTCTTGAATAATTAATTCTTTTCGCAAATGATTTAATAATCAAATAAAATATAGAGGAGAGAGAAAATAGAAAAACACGCATTTTATAAAACTCGGTCCAAATCTTTATCAAAATAATATATGAACGCAGAAGCTGTAGTTTAGTTTGAAAATAAATTCAAACCAAAATGCATTTATAGAAACATGTACAAGTATGTACAAAATCAAAATCCCAAAAGATAGTAAATTCGGAGCCAAGACCTCTAATCTCGTATCGCTGTTCTTAATCCACCACGAGTCTCCGAGTTAATAGCAGCTATCTACGATCTGCATAATATCACAAACAATCCCACACAGGTGAGTATTTTCATACTCAATAAGTGCTTTTCCACACTCACCAAAGTAGTTAATGCATAAGTAATCGTTTATTATTATGATTTAAGTACATTATTCAATAGGATAAACATTCCTATTTAATTCATTCTCTGTTCTGTGTTCAAATTCTAATTTAAGGTCTATTCAGAATATTTTCTAGGTGGCACGATCATCCCGTGTAGAGCACGAGGTTATGCTCATCATGATTTCCAGAACAATTCAAGCACGGTTTTGGGCTGTGCTACATGGTCTAGACCGTGTGCCACATGCCATGTCTGTGTACCTCATCAGCAGAGGTACACTGACATTTCAGAACTACACGGGTTAGCCCGTGTACTTCCCGTCTTGTCCGTGTAGCTCGTCAGCACCCTTTAACCTTCAATTCTTTCCAACCTAAACCAAACTCAACATTCCATCATTCAATTCATATCATTTCCAACCAAACCTAATCATTCTCAACACCTTAAATTAACCAGAATATAACATAAAACCCTCAATCCAAACATTATACAAACATCAAACAATCATCAACATTCTTCCCACAATTAACCACATGAACATCAATAAAATACCAACACATTAACATTTCAAAATCATTCACATAGTAAATTCTAAAACTATATACTCAATGAAAATGCATGTGTATATTGCCTTAACACACTTCCTAGTATAGTATTAGACTTTTGCCCCTATTTGGCCAAATTTTCTGACGTTTGTAAACGGGCCGTGTCGGCCGGGAGTATTGGTTATAATTTACTATGGACCATAGATTTCTTGCCCTTAACTGGCCTATTAATTTGCCCTTATCTGGCCTGGCACTCTCGAACATTAACAATGAATCGAGATTCCATTGCGCCGCGGTTAAGCATGTTTTCTATAGACTTCCGCATATATTGCTCCTACAAGCCGATAACCACTCCCTCATTTCTATTTTGCTCCTTATAAGCCATTTTGTACATTCCTATTGTCTTTCACACTTAAATGCCAATGATACCATACTTATATTGTGACCCCCGAAATTCAAGTACCACTTACGTATACTTCCCTCATATAAGTGATATTTAAATTCTGGAAATCAAGTTTTATTTTTTTTTAATATAAAATACATAATAAATAAACAGAATTTGAAATTTCATTTAATCCAAATTCATTTACATAAACCATTTTACAAAATGGAATTTTTATACAAATAATAGAATGGATGCAAAGTCATGTACAACTTTAACTCTAATTCTAACCAATGGCACCACACCTCGGATATCCCTCTTCAAGTCTCAAATCT
>CANYCX010573520.1:0-10008 GCA_948193385.1 Breynia disticha f. nivosa
TATATATATATATATATATATATATATATATATATATATATAACTTTTTGCGGCTCCTTTCTTCAAAAATAATTTTTTTGGGAATTCGACACATATTGAGTTAATCAACTTAGTAAATTACAAATGTGTAGAATAAAAAGAAAAAAATAGGTGATGCCCTTTTGAAAGAAACAAATGATTTTTTTGTCTGTAACGAAAGAATAAACGTCGTAGAGGCAGAGCACTTGGCGACGAAATCAGAAGCAGCAACTCCTGAATACACAACAAATCCCAGTCTTATTCACACCTCTAACGCAATATTCCTGCCACGTGTTCCAATCTCCACGTCCCCTTGCTCTTCAAGTTTTGTCTCCCCAAATTATCAACTCTCTTTGTCTTCCCAACAAGGGTAATTCTGTCATTTAATCTTCATATATTATAAATATCTGACAGCAGTGTGCTTTTTTCCCCTCCACTGCACTTCTCTCCCGCTTCCATTACCTAACTAAACTCCAAAACACCTTTTCGAAAATAATATTCCCAAATTCCTCTCTCTTCTCCATTCTCATTTTCAAACAAAATGGTTACTACTTACTCTTCTTCAACCCTTATTTTACTCACGCATTTTTTTTGTTTGATTAATGACAAGTATTGTTTCTGGCAGGAAGTTGAAGAAAGCTATAATAATGCAGTAATGAACACAAATGAGTCGGAGTTGAAATCCCCAGAGGTGGAAAGGCGGTTAATGAAAGCAATATCAGAAGACGACAAGTGGAACCTAGGATCACTTTGTAGAATGTTAGAAATAGAGAGAGAAACGGTGTCCAAGTTGTTCCAGTTAAGCTGCGAGATGGACTCGATAGAGTGTGCGAGGTCGCTGATGGGAGGAGAAATGGGAGTGGCGGCAGTAGTGAATGAGATGGACGAAGAGGGAGTGGCGCCCATCCACGTCGCTGCAAAAGCCAATGCAGCGCGTGTACTTCACTTGCTCTTAAACAAACATGCTCGCACCGACTTGAAAACCAGAGACCCTCATAAATTGCTACCTTTGCAGATCGCTTTATACTCTATTACGTCAGTAAATCACGCTCTTGATTTTTACTTATTCGATTATATATATACTTATATATTAGTAACGCCTGCCTTTTTGTTTATAATTTTTTTATATATGTATATTGTAGGAAGGAAATGAAGTGGAATATGGAGGAAAATAGCGTTGAAGAGTTGATGTATGAGCTGCGACAAAAGGTATAGACTTCTATTTGTTTTTCATTTTGGTGTTTGGTTTTCGAGAAAGTGAAAGAAAAGGAAAAATTTGGAAGAACGTGGGACAAATCAGGACTGGAGTTCGGATTATGTGGGCTCCATTGTCTTATTTAGGAGTTAGGACTCTACTCTACTTTTGGCTAATCATAAATTAATTAACTAAAAATCTTAATTAAATAGCCCTTCTTTCATCACTTGTTAAAAAAAAAACAGAAACTTCATAGCTCACAACTTTTTACTTGATCATTTTTCTGCCATTGTTATGTAATTGACGCGCAGAAGGAAAGTTGGGTTGTAGTGTTACTTTATTTGATGTATTAACAGTTGCGAAGATTTGTCATTTGGATAGTCGATCTCAGTTTTTTTATGTTTGTTTGGGAATTTTTCTTTGATAGCATGAAAATGGGGAAGTGGATTAACTTTTTTATATGATGTTTTTTTGGTTTTGCTCTAGACTAGAAAAGATAAAGAAAATAAACGTATTTCGGGTGAGTTAAACTCGAAAAGTTGCTTTGTAGTTTCTGCTTCTAAAAAGTACAATGGATCTTTTGTTGTTGAATTATCAAATTAGAAAAAATTTGAAAGAAGAAACTAAAAATAGGTAGAAGTTGAAATCACCACAGAAAAAAAGCTTTTTCTTGGTGCTTTGACTTCTATTCCGACTAAAAAGCTTTATTATATTCACTTTATTATACTGTTTTTAGAGCGTTATATTCGATTCACATTTTCGTAATTTTAGAAATGATATTATAAAAAAAATTAGTCAAAAAGTTAATTTTCTATCTACTTTATTGATGGTGAAACAATTGATAACGAAAAAAAAATAAGGGGCTCAACTCATAACTTAAATATTTAGCAGATGAGTTTTTATCATTTTAAGAAATAAAATTTCTTTTATATTCTAAAAATACACTTTTAGCATATATATATCAACATTTGGGTGCAATTTGTGCAGGATTTAACTGTGTTAAAGCTTCTTAGTGATAAGACCAAGGAAATTGGTGAAGTTGCACATGGCAGTGCCATGGCAGGAAGAATTATGGACTTGGGTGCACTGTTAATGGTGGCAGCAGAGAAAGTAATAGGGTCTGAGTTAGATTTGCATGACAATGAAGTTGATTGCAAACAAAAAGCCACTGTTTATGAATGTGTGATAAGAGAAGCATTGACACTTGTCCAAGGTGCCAAGTCTTCCAAATTAGCGAAAGGGAAGTCTCCCACGAATGAGAGTGATAGTGATGAGAAAAGAAAGCTCTTACTTTGCGAAATTGAGTTGCTTCAGCTATTTGGTGCTGTTTCACTAACAGACCATTCTAACAGTAACAAGAAGTTTCCGTCCCCCTTAATCCGTGCCTCCCAGGTGAAAATAATTACTTTCATGTTGTTCTAGCTTTTGTTTATGTTATTTTTTTGATAAATATAGAACATGCATAGAGATTTTATTAATGTATGTACATGCATCACATGTACAATCATCCTTGTACTGAAAAGTTTGGCCTTTTATTGTGCATGGAACCATATCACGTCATACTAAAGTTTTATCATTCATCCCGGGAAAAAAAATGGTTTGTCTTTCATCAGTATTTTTGTTTATTTGGAATTCAATTCGTAAGTAATTATGTCCCAGTAGAGAAAACTAATGCATTGTATTTTCCCTCTATCATCTGTGACTTGTTTCCTTGTTTACTGTCACTCTTAATAATGACATTTGCTCCCACAAACTTTATAACCACAGTATGCTTTTCTTCTATGACTAGAATATTCAAACAAAGAGATAATGAATTGAAGGAAAGACCGAGAGAGCATTAGCAAGAGATCGCTAGCTTGCAAATATCCAATTGTACTGTGTTTTGAACATTTACTAACTTCAGTTCATCTGTTTCGTTAATGTTAGTTCTATACTATTTTCGCACGTAAATGTGCTTGACTGCTTAGTCTCGCACATCTTGTTTACTAATTTACATGAAATGGTGGCTGCAAAATTTGTTTCCAGCATCATGCAAGCTTATGCATTCGGCCATGGTTGTTACTTTCAATTGCTATTGTTGATGTGCTCAATTTTTTTCCATCATTAATATAATTATATTCGATAAGCATTAATCAAATTCTACTTCTCTGAGTGCAAGCCTCAAAAGCAGAATACAGCATTTTGGAGTACGTTTTGTTGTTCTGTAACCGGGAACCTGTGTGATTCTTTCAGGTTGGAGACGCAGCTGTTATTAAACTACTTTTAAGGACCAGCGTGGACATAAATGACGTCGATGCTGAAGGGAACTCTGCTCTTCATTGGTGCCTTAAGACATCAAAGGGTTCTTGTCCAGAGCAGATAAAGTTTCTCTCTCTCTCTCTCTTAAGTGTTAAGTTCTCAGGGAGAAATTGATAAACCAAACACTGTTTGCTTGGTTCAGAAATATGTGTCTTCTACTGAAGCATGATGCACGAGTTGGTCAAAAGAATAAGTTGGGGCTGACTGCAGCCCACATAGCTGCTGCAAATGGCAATTCGCAGGCACTTCAGGTATTGTCAGATGATTTATTATGGTTTTCTAATTTTCTTCACAATAATTTTGTATTTACTGTTGCTGAATTGTAAGGATTACGAGTAATTTTCATGATGATGAAATTTTGTTGTATTGACATTCTCTGAATGATAAACCAACAGCTCCTTCTTTTCAAAGATCCAGATTGTGTCAACTCCAAATCAGAAATGAAAGAAACCCCACTGTTTTGTGCTGTGAAGAATAATCACAAAGACTGCGCAGGGATTCTCTTACGTTTGGGGGCAAACACTGAAGTTCTGAACTTGCGGTTTGAAACAATAAATCTTTCCATTGAGTTCTTTGTTCTATTATTTTCGAAGGAGTTGAAAGAATCTTGTTCTTTCTAGCTTCTCCCGAAGAGGAGAAATATGGATTATTTGGGTTTGCATTGAGTATATTTTTCGGCGCTAACGTAATCTTTTATCTTACATCATTCTCAGTAGACAAAGACCGATAGATTTGGCAGAGTCAGAAGACATGAGACTCATGCTAAGACCAACAAATATTAGCCTCAGTAAGTTGAAAAACAGTATGCTGCTGAAGAATCGACTTAAAATTAGAAACAGACCAGTTGTTAAATGAAATCTCCTTGTCTTGGTTTTAACGTGCAGCAAATCATACTTGCCCCATTAAGCATACTTTTTTGTTACAAGGGGATGAAGTCATTTCAGAGTCATGTGAAGAGATTGTACGCACAAACAGCAAAGTAAATACGACCAATAGGTAACCTCTGCAATTAGCATAATTTCTTACATACATGAAAGAAAGACGTATTTTAAGATTTTATGTGTCTCACAAATTTCTAATTAACTTGTGCAGTGGGAAGACACAGGTCTGCAAATACTTCGACTCTCCCAAGGGATGCGTCAGGGGCAGCAAGTGCTTTTATACACATACTGCTGAGGAGCTGAGGCCTAAGGGGAGAAAAGATATGCTTCATTCATCCATTGCACTCTCAGAGGATCTTAAAAGGAAAATTTTTGTGGGAGGTCTTCCTATATCTATGGATTCAGGTTAGAATTCTATGATTGGAGAAGCAAAATATTAAAGCAAAACCTTTAGTTGTTATCCTCTGTAATCTCTGTGTTCAAATATTCAATTTGCTTTACCTGAACAGATTCACTGCTCAAGATTTTTGAAGAGCAATTTGGTTCGGTGGAAGATGCCATGGTTGTTGGAGCTCCAACAGGAGAAAAATTAGTGTCTCGAGGATTTGGCTTTGTTATTTTCAAAGAAGAGAAATCAGTTTCAGCAGCAGTTGCTGCACGCTACGTTACCATTATGGGCAAGCAAGTAGAGATCAGAAGTGCTATCCCAAAAAGCCTTTTACTAGCTTATTTGCAACTAAGTGACCAAGATGAAATGTTGGCAGGATTTTCTAAAAAGAAAATCACTAGCAAGACCATCGTTTGTGGAGATGAGAAACCAATAAGCAACGTACAAATTTTGCAGGCACCAATTGAGAAAGTGGGAAGAGGTTTTGCACTTGATAAGAAAAATGCAGAGGTTAAGTCTGAGTTAATTTCCTGGGTTCATAGACTGATTCGTGGTCAACCAAAGGACTCAGTTGCTGGATTAAAGATGGATGAGAAAAAAAGACCTTTGTGGCTTAAAACTTTCGAGAAATGGCTACCTCGCTTCATACGGCACGTATCAAAGAAGGAAGGAGAATATGCCCTCTCATCTCTGAAAGCTGATTTCAGAGGTGCTTTTGGTCTTGAATTGGACCATGCATCCCTTGGCTTCCCGAAACTTAGTGACTTCATGAAATGTTACCCTGACATTTGTGAGATTAAGTTTGTCCCTCTAGGCAAACAGAAATCTGCCAATCACACGGTGCTTGTGCCCGCCATACCTAAGCGTCAACGTAAGCCACTTCAACCTATCTCAGTGAACAATCTTTGTCAAGCTGAGTCAACCAATGGCAGTGCTGATGATGATTGTACAGAAATCGAGTCTGTTCAAGAAAGTTTATTGGTTTCCAATGAGGATGAAAACTTGAGTGGCAACAGTCCTCAGGAGCATCAAGAGATCCTTCACAATTTAGATGATGTCTCATATGGTGCGACCTCAGGCTTTCTTCGGTTTCTGAAGCCAGATCAGATCTTCCATGCTCGACCATGGCTGTATGGTGATTCTGATGCAAACACAAAGGTTAAACCTGACCAGCTAGATGGCCTTCAAAAGATGAAAACTTATCCACAAAGGCATGCAGTTTTGGAAGCCCTTGCCAAGAGAAATAACAACTCATCTGTCTTCTTGCTTCGCGAATTTGATTTCTACAATGTAAGGATTATTTAAAGATCTTTGATTTCTCTTATTAATGCCGTTCCTTTCTTTCTCATGACATTTTTTTTAACATATCCAAATGATGTGTGTTGAGTTGTGTATGCAGAACTACAGTGCTTGTGTCGAGCAAGGAAAGTGTTTCGGGTGCAAGAGGCCGCAAGTACTTTGGGCCAATTATCCATGCATGCACTTGCTGTGGTGTTCTGATTGTAAATTACAAGCCACAAGGGCATCTGGCAACTTGGAGCACAAATGCGTGGTCTGTGATAGCAGAGTGGAAAGCATATATTTGACCTCATTCCATGAATACTGCCAGTCTGTAGGGAGGACCTCTCCAATTGAAGAATTACCGCCTTTCGACCCTGATTACTTAAGGAAGTAAGAGCATAACAAACTCAGTCCATTCCCAATAATCCCCACTTATGCATTCAAAACAAATAAAAAAAAGCTTGAATTAAGTTTCATTTCTTCAGTTACTGATTTGTATACATCTTTCCCTATCTCTCCAAGAACTAATCTTCTTTGACAGGTAATGAGAAAATTGATGCGGCCAGAGTGTGTGGACGAGTAGAAGAGAGTGCTGTGGTATATCAGGAAATACGTAGTACAGTAAACGGGATATGCAGGAACCGGGTAAGAGGATTAAACTTAGCAAAACAAAGTATCAGAGTAGCAAAGTTTGTACAAACGGATTACAAAACACTTTTGGCACTTTTGTGGTGAAACTAGTTGGCAGTCATTACAGTTGCACATGCATTGCTGTCTGTCATGGTTGTTTCGCCGATATATGGGTCAGATAGGTCATGTATAGTGAGTTCAGTAGTTGGTTTTCTATAATCTTCTGAATGCTAAACATGCTTTTGTGGATACTTGATCAACACTCGGTCATATAGACCGCAAATATTGATATCATATCATACGAATGCTAATTGCCTTTGGTTTTCGTTGTGGCAGAAATTATGTTCCAAAACTTATGTTTTCTTTCTTTAGGCTAAATGCTGTCATTTATGTTTATCAAGAAATGCCTCACAAATTAATAATTGTTTTGACAATGCATATGAAAATATGAATCACATCGATGTGAAGGTATTTATTTGAGCTCATGAATTCTTCTTTAATCATGCTCATCATATCCATCAGTATGTGAAACAAGTAAACTAATTTTCCTTGAGCAAGATCCGGCAGATGCTGGACATGCCTTCCCGACAGCATCCTAACTTAATAACCTCCAACGGGTAAAGCAAACTTTGAAATGAAATTGGATGGTAGGTCAATACCACACCACACTAATGACTATTCGGGCACGTAGCATGTGAGTCTCTGTTATGATTACATCTCAGGAGGCTCATAAGGTTTTCTTGTTGCTATTCTACAAGTTAATACACAAAGCAGAATAGTATAAAAACAAACAGTGTTTTCACTTTAAAAAAAAGTGATGACTTCTTTGGTTTCTTGTATCCTTCATTAGATTTCAACCAAAATGGCACGGGTTCGATTCTTGCTGGTCGCAGCGCTTGGGGAGGCATCCCTATGGCACGCAGAAACTAGGAGAGCTTGGTCCATGTAGGTATGCCTATACGTGGACTGTAGGCCTAGTGGAGAGTGGGTCTGGGCCCTGCCCTTGGTTGTGGTGGTGAGCCTAACCACCTTCCAAAAACTATTTAAAAAAAAAAACTAGATCCTAGGGGAATGCACTACTTCAGATAACATACTCAAAATTACGTAATTTTTATACGAATTTAGATACCAACTCCTTGATAGTAATCTGTCTAAAATAATTCTTGTTTGGATCATATTTTGCTAAATATATCGATTTATGGTGAAATATTGCTACTAATTTTTTTATCAACCCACAAAAAGTATGAGTTTGGTATGAATGTAGAATATGAGTTATGAATAATACTATATTCTGCACATGCCATATTCATTGTCATAGTTTCAGCATGTTGAGAACAAAAAAAATAATTGTGAGACAGAAATGAAAAAGTCATAATATGGCTCGTGTCATTGTTATTTTTAATAAAAGTATTACGAACAATTTTATGGTTAGTAAAATATAGTTGGCGAAGTTACCGATTTTTTTAGTAAAAACTCTACTAATAAAAGTAGTTAAGCACCAAATAAGCAAAAGTGTTTTTGTTAGCTAAATGTTTCACAAATATTTTTAAACAACAACACCAAATTGAAAAAATAATTCAAATTCAAACAACAAAGCTGAATAGATAAATTAAACTTCATGCTAAACTGAACTGATGGCGCATACTAACTGATCAAACAAATAGAAACTGATGAAGATTGAAGCGGCATATATAAGATATTGCCAACATTTTCGATTTTTATTCGACTTCAGGGGGGCTGTATGGAGTGGGAATCAGTAATAGATCGGTTTTTCTTCTGGCGGCAACTCCAAAAGTTTCCGACATGTCGAGATCTTCTGGTTTCACCCCATTTGAGATTTTCCAATTGAAGTGGTACAACAAATTTGCAATCGCAATTTCAACAACTGACATAGCATATACCATACCTGGACAGATTCTTCTTCTAGCACCAAATGGGATGAATTCAAAGTTGGTTCCATTGTAATCCACAGAACTATTTAAGAATCTTTCTGGATAAAATCTTTCTGGTTCAGTCCAATATTGCGAATCTCTTAAAATCGCCCTTCCATTTATTATAATTCGAGTCTTTTCTGGTATCTCATACCCACATATTTCCACCGTCTCTTGAGCTTCTCTTGGAAGAAGTAAAGGACCAGGAGGGTGTAATCTTAAACTTTCTTTTATAATTGAATTCATGTAAATCAAATCATGAAGGCATGATTCTTCTACTTTTTCTTTCCCATTAAAGACTCGTCGTATTTCTGCTTGTGCCTTTTCCATTATCTTTGGCTTTTTACCAACTCTGACATCGTCCATTCTAGTGCAGTAGCCGATGGCTCATAGCCTGCAAGGAATATGTCCTGGTTGAACTTGGTGTTAGTGATTTAAGTTAGTTTATGCATATTAAGATAAAATGATAAAAGTAATGTGCTCACCAGGAGGACTGCTTTGATTTCTTGTGTTGTTAATGAAGTACCAGACTTACTATGATCCTGAAGATTCAAAAGAACACTAACAAGATCATCAGCTTCATTATTGTCAGACATGCTCCTTTCTTTATGTTCTTTGACGATTTCTTCCAAGACTGCATCTGCTTCTCGATGCAACTTATGGAGTTTTGATCTCATTCCAGTAATAACTTGGAGTAGTTTAATAGAAGGAAAAAAATCAGCAAGGTTGAATCCACCAAGCAAGCAAAGTATTTCATCAACAATTGGAGTGAAGCTATCTATCTGCTCAATTCTTACACGACCTAGAGTCGTCCTTGACGTGATGCAGAATGACAAAGCTATCAACATCTTGCTAAGATTCACACTTGTGCTGGAACTTGAAGCTATTGACTTAACTAGGCGAGACACCTCTTCTTCTTTGATCGATCTGAATGACTGAACACGTTTTGTTCCTAATAATTCTTGTGCGCAAATCTTTCTCAGTTGTCTCCAATATTCTCCACAAGGAGAGAACGCTATATCTCTTGAATTATAGGCTATGACACTAGCTGCAAGAATAAAGGGTCTTGATGCAAATGCGAGGTCATGTGTTTTTATTACTTCTTTGGCAAGTTCAGAAGAAGAGATCACTACATGGGAGAGTTGGCCAAGTTGAAGGTGCATAATTGGTCCATATTTCATGGCCAAGTCGGTTAAACGGTGATGAGGCAAAGAACCAAGAAGTTGGTGCATATTTCCTATTATGGGCAGTCTCCAGGGTGCTGGAGGTAGATTTCTGGTGGTGTTTTTGGATTTGAATGTCCTCCATGCCTTGATCAAGATGACCAATAAGATTGAAATAAAGATTGGAGAGAGGTTGAGCTTATTCTCCATGAGCAGTGATGTT
>CANYCX010573616.1:0-17613 GCA_948193385.1 Breynia disticha f. nivosa
AATCTTTATGAAACATATTTTTGTAAAACTTGTATTGATTGAAATTGAAGTATTGTGATGGATGTTTTCATAAATTAGTTTTAAATTTATATTTTCTAAAAATCAAAATGATTTCCAAGTTTGGGTGCCATTTCTTGGGGAAAAATAATTAATTAATTAATTATGAAATGGTAGTCAAATTTGGGGGTCACAAATATTGATCAATCTGGAGATGAGAAGATTTAGAGAGATGTGCATAAATAGTATATGAATAGGGAGATGTGCAGAAGTAGGAAAATAATATGCAGATGTGTGGATTATCGATTATATTACTACATGGATGAACGTAATGATTTATTATCACCATATTAATGATTTATATGATTGACGAATTATACAATTTCAATGTATATACAATTGAACGTTACAAACTGCAATTAATACAATTTTCTGTAAATATGAAAATGAATGATTATGAGATCATTTATATGATCATAGAGAACCAGTAAATGAGAAAGAATCACATTAAATGTTAATTATATGATTACAAGGAATATAAGAAAAAGTTTGTTTATACATATTATAAATTATTGAATATGAAACAATTACTCACTGAGTTCATAACTCATAAAGGTGCATTATATGTATTTTGTTTTTAGGTAATAAGAAGACGAATAGAAGTAGAAGTAGAACAGTTGAGCTCTGAATCTTCTCTCCCTTACCTTAGATGGTATTAGTAATAGGGACATGTGCATATTGTATATTATTATGGATGTTTATATGATATATGAAATGATGATATTGATTATATTTTCTATAAATGTTTGTTAAAATGAATGAAAATATTATTTAGAGTTGATTTATAAATTGTAATTGTATACAGATGGTTGATAACTAGTAGAATTATTACAAATATTAAAAGTGCCTCCTGAAGACTAGTTTATTATGAAAGTTATACTGATTAGAATTGATTGAGTGCTCAACACAGAGTGTTTATTGAGCTATGTTATCATTCTACAATATTATTTTCATAATTAGCTTATCCCTACATATTGTGTATTTTAATATGAATAGCATGTTACAGATACACAAGAATCATGCTAGTGAATCAGGATCATGCTCATGGGTCATGTTGCACTAGTATAGATTGTGTTCGAGGCCATATTGATAAATAATAAGTGAAGAGAATAGGTATACAGAAATTTATAAGTATCATATGATTTATAAGAAAATAATTGTATAAGAAAGTTTTTAAAATATACGGTTAATTAATATACTAATTACATGATTAATAGGTTAATTAGTTTAGGGGTTACATTTTGGTATTAGAGCAGGGATATGATCTCTGACGATATCAGTATATATAGTAGATGATATGGATATATGATAGGAAATGTGTGAATGTTATGAAATTATTTGTATTTTCATGGTGCATATGCATAAGATTACAAGAGAGAGAAAGAGCAGTTGATCCAAGTAAGTTTGTTAAAATATCATATTAGTTAATATGATGTGAACATATGGTTTAGTGAATCTTTGCTATGAATCAGTTGAACAGGATAAAGGAGGTTTTTAATATGATAGAATATAAATCAAAGGACAAAATTATTCAAGGAAATATAAGAACACATGGTGTAGAATATGGTCATATGCAAAGGCACAGAAATGTAAAAAGCTACTTGTGTGGTAATAAAAAAGAAATACAAATCATATCTATAAGATAGAGTGCAAATGAGGATAAATTAGTTTTATATAGTATAGAGTATAGTTATGAGGTATAGAGAATGATAGTTTTGGTTGTGTTTAGTCAAAAGTAGAGAATGATAGAAATTATTAAAGTTGAGAGAATAGTTAAACAATAATGTTCAAAGTTTTGGAATAGAAATATAAAAGAAAAAATAATGGAGATATGAAATATATAGAAGTACCATGAGGAAAGAAGAAAGATAAATGATAAATCACGTTAAGTATAATGAGATTACAGAAGATACACCATCAATTGATTAATAAGTAGAAAAAGAAGATTGAAAAAGAGTGAGAAGTAAATAACATAGTAAATGAAAGATATAAGAACAAAAGTATACTGAATAAGAGATCATAAAGATAATAATAATGAATGTATTTATGATATGATGAATGAAATATACAAAAGCGAGGATATAGTAATATGAGATTATTGAGATGATAAATTACACAGATACTAACATATAAGTGAATATAATTATAAGATGTTGAAAATGATTAGGAAGATTGATGAAATAAAGGAAACATTATAATGTAGAATGAAGATAAAATGATAGATAAACTGAACTACACAAATAAGTGAATATTAGTAGCTACAAATAGATAATAATAAACAAGATATTTATAAATTATATAGTTAATCAAGCTATATAATTTGAAAGACTGAATGATGATATAATAATAGAGAAAGAATATTATATTTATTCAAGTATTAAACAGTTTAGAAAGGAGAAAAAAATTAAATTGATCAATATATCATATATTAAGGTTTAATAAGTGAAAATTTAAAATATATCAGTATATTACAGAAAATAAATATACAATGCGTAGAAACTTCAACAATAGAATGAAATTCAGACAAAGTTAATAAAATGTTGAGAGATAATAAATGATATATCCAACAATAAATGTTAAAAAATTTATTTTAAGAATAAAGAAAAGCCAAAAACAAAGGGAAAAGGACACTAACAACTGCTTAAACTTACAGTTTTCCTTTTTTTCTCATAACACTGAAACAAATTCCTTAAATACCACGATTTGAAACTTATCCCAGAAAATATCAGATTATATAAGAACTCAATCATCACACTAAAGCTTATTCATCCAAACAGACCTATCTTTAACCTCTATACAATTCTTTTCTTCTTTCCTATTCCATCCTACACAAGATCAGAGGCAAGTATCTAATTTTAAGCTTCATAAATGATATTTAATCTAGAATCCAGTGCTGTAAATTTATTGCCCACCGTTCAATTGTCTCAGTGCCTTTGTACCCTCTGCTTTATGATTTTCATTGTTATCAGGAATAAATCCGCGTGTCGGTATCGAGAGTCAATTCCACCGCTGATTCATCGGGTGTTGTAGGTGGCATGAGGTTACATTGAAAGCTTTACAGGCAACGAAGGTCACTGGGTACAAAACAAATAATGGGATTTCATGCGTCGATGGCTCTTTGATGTTTGACTTATGTGGAGTTTCACTTCATTTCTTCCCATTTGTTGACATACATAAAAATTATATCACTTTTTATCTTTAATTATATTTCTTTCAATAAAACTATTAACCAGATAGATTCTTGTGCATGTCAGGAATGATGTTATGATAATAATATGTTTAATAATTAGTTGTTCAAGGGTTAAAATTATAGAGAAAGTGATATTATGTTTGTGATTATAAAATTGAGAAAGATATAATTTGTTGATATGATGTGAATAAAGTGTGGATAAATTGTACATAAGGTCTTCACAAAATGACAGTTTGGGTTTTAGTATCACATTAGATTTTTATGAGTAAACTGTTTGTAGACTACTTGTGGCTATTTATTATATGTGTTAATATTTTGTGGATGTATTATAGATTTTTATTATATGTGTGGATGCTTTGTGGATATGTTGCAGATATTTATTATATGTGTGAATGATTTGTGGATGTGTTGTGAATATTTATAAAAAATCAATGTTCACAATATATCCACAACACATCCACAAAATGATCAATGTGTAGATGGTTTATGGATATGTTGTCGATATTTATAAAAAATTAATGTTCATAATATATCCATAAAATTATTAATGTGTGGATGTTTTGTGGATATGTTGTGGATTGTGATATTTGTGGAATAAGTTTTAAGAAGTGATATATGGTGGTATATGTTTTAAAAAGTATTATTTATGAAAAAGTTAAACTTTAAGGTGATATGTGATGACCATATCCCAAAAACAAATGTAATTAGTAAAAGTTAAAGTGACCGTGAAACAAGAATGAAGAGACTAATAGAAGAAATTAACAGAATAGTGTCACAATTAATAGAACATATACATAAAAATTATAGGAGGATAGAAGACAATTATTAAATTTAAAATTCAGAAAAATATAATGCTATGAAGTAAATTATAAAGAATAAATTACATATATTGAGCATTGAAATATGTTAGAATTATAATACAGATTGAATTTAGGTGTTCAGCACGGTGGTCGGGCTTCCAGCAGAGTGGTCGGGCTCCTAGAAAAAAAATTATGAGCATAACCATGTATCTAAAAAATTATTATGAGCACGGTGGTCTCATTGTTTACCACGATGGTTGTGTGAGTCAACATGGGTCGTGCCAAACAGATTTGCATAAAAATTGAAATATACAAAGCAAGAGGTAGTAGCATTTACTTATAAAAAGCCACAGGTGCATCTTTCTTTCACTTAGAACACAGGAAACCAAGAAAAGCCAATAAACAACCATCCGCAAGCTTTCAAAATTCATTTTCACCTTAAAATAAAGAAGGTAAGATATAAATAAACAAAATGCTAGGATATAGAAATGAATAAAAAGAAGAAAAGAAACGTTCAATTTGAATTAGAAAAGAAGGTTTATGAAATTATAGGAATATTTAAAGGTTAATTTAATGACATGATAAATATAAGAATAAAAGTTTTCATCAAAATAAAAAAAATAAAATAATTAAAAAAATAAAAAAAAATTAAGGTAAAGGTTTTAAATGTTAAAAGAAGAATAAATACATGTATAAATGTGAAATTATTAATTTAAATTTTAAAGTTAGATAAGTTACATAGTGAGAGAGGAAATAGATGAGATGATAGATACTTTAAATAAAAATAAAAGAAATAGATGGTACACAATTAGAAAAGCTAAAGTAAACGGTACAAGTATAATATTAAAAAGGTAAATACATAGGAATTTAAAGAATACGCACAGAAAAGGAAAAATAGATAATCAGTTGAAATAGCAAAAATTTAAATGAGAATTTATAAGAAATCATGAAAAAAGATGAAAAGGAATGAAAGTTCATAAATCAACATGAGTAAATTTTTATATGTAAATGGTATGCTTGTATGAATAATATATACAAAAGATATTCAAAAGTATATAACAAATAAAAACAGAAAATAAATAGAGAAATGATATGGTTATAATAGAAAACGGATAGGATAAACTATAAAATGAATAACTACAAAGTTAGTAAAAAGTAATATATGTTAAAGAATAGGTATACAGAGAAAACTTGATAGTAATACAGGAATATAGTTAATATGAAATGGAAAGTAAAACTATCAGAAGAGATATTAGAAAGACAAGAAAAAGATACAAGAGTATAGATATATGACAATGAAGAAAGAAAAGATGAAGAATGAAAGTTAAAAGCAAAGAATAAAAGAAATGAAGTAAAAAAATGGATTAAGTATAAGATGAAAACTAATAAAGTTAACAATAAGTAATTTATTGAAAAGAATAAGTAAAAAAAGAAGAGCTGAAAGTAAATCATTAGATGAGATAGGAGACATAAGAAAGATAAGAAAATGAAGTAAGAGTTTAAATAGTAAAATAGAGAAGATTTAAGGAGTAAAGAACGAAGTTAAATATAAAAGATTAAGCAAATAGAGGATAAAGAATTAGAAATATATGAGAAAGTTATTATAACAGACTAAGTATAAGAGTAAAGTTTACCAAGATAGTAGTAAACTAAAAAAAGAGAGCTTATTTACAGTTGTATCAGATAAAGGTCAGTGTAATGTATATATGTAATGAAATAACTATACAGAAATGTAAGGGAGTAAAATGATCAAAGTGAACACAGATTATTATACTGGAGGCATGAAAGAAATAGTCACATACAATATACATATATGAATTTTGGGACGAAATTCTTTAAGGATGGGAGAATTATCACATTCCTATCCTAATAACTTATAATTAATTAAATAGATTCAAAGATTTAAAAGTAAACTAAATGCAAACTCAATATACACTGTTCATGTTGTATAAATTATATGGGCACAAATATAATTATATGAAATTAAGCTAAGAATAATAGAGAGTATAAAGAGACAGCTAAATGAGAAAAACATAGAGTATAAAATGACGACTAAATGAGAAAAACATGTTAAAGAGATAATTATTACGCCACTTAATGTTTATCATTCATATAATGTAATTTATATGAATACACAAGTACAATGATATGAAATTGAAGTAAAAATAATAGATAACATCATAATAGTGTTAAAAAAGGAAAATATATTAATTATAGTTTGACGCACTGAATGTGTTGACCAGCAGATGGGTTGTGTTGATTAGTCAGCACGGTCAGTGTTAAAATTAGCACGGTCATGTTGCACTATAGAACATGCATAAATCTTGGAAATTGAAGCAACTGCTGCCATTGTTACATTCAAAATAGGTCATGCTAACCTCAACACAGCTGTGTCAAGCAGCTGAAACCAAATATAATGAAATTTTCACATAGAACTCGTCACAAACCAAAATGAAAAAGGAAAAGGGAGAAGTAGAGAGTGAGAGAGAGAGATGAGAAAAAATTGATAAGTGGAAAGAGAAAATCAGAATAAACAATCACAAGGGAATAGTGGACGATTATTAGACGACAGTGCCAAGATCGGGGTTTGGAGGAACTCCAGATATTACAGGTATACAGGTGAGTATTCTAGACTCACTTTATATATACAGAGTTACATATGTGATCACCTAAAGAATAGATAATTTATGAATATGTCATGTTGAGTGTTTGTGATTATATAGTAGATATTAAATATATATTAATTGTTAGAATAACTAGAGTGTGATATTTTTGATGTGGCGTGCAGGAGTTGCACATATTGTGACGCTCAAATTCAAGGCTGATTTCTTTAACTATTAATCTATTTATGATTTTCCTAGCCATATTTTTTTATTAACATATTAAGACTTTAACGTGAATGTTATATGCTGACACTAATTTGCGAAAGAACTTTCAATATCTTTTAAAAAGGAATGTGGGAAAAGATAAAAAATTGTTATGCAAAATACCACCAAAACAATAGTGCATTTAGGAAAGCTCTACACATCGTTTTCAAAATATTAGAAAGAAATACTTTGTTTACACATCAAATCTTTGAAAACAAATCAGAATAAGTGGATGAAATCCCCGACCTCACAACAACAATCCCCAAAAATCTCCGAAAGAGCGTAAAGTGTAAAAGGTCTACGCAGCAGCCTCCCTAGTTTGTACACATAAAACACAACTAAGAAACATGTGTACAAAACTCAGTAAGCATATGTCTTTCTCATCACTTACCTGTCCATATAAAGTCTAGTACACTCGTTCATTCATTCTCACTAATATCTTCCTAGTTTGGTTCACGTTCTTTGCTCACAGTGTTCTAACTTTCTCTTCAATTCTAAGATGAATTATCCTGGTGTTTGAATCTAGTTATTCTTTAGTGTTATCTAGTTCATTAATGATAGTTTTCAAGTCTAGAGATTGGCTCGAATCATGTTCAATCTTCAAGTTAGATTGCAGTACAATTTATAGGTCAATATAGTTTCTGGGATACGAATAACGTACGTTAATTTAGCATATTAACGTACGTTATTCTTTAGGAATTTACAGCTTTGACTAACGTATGTTACCCTCAAGTTAACATACATTATTTCCATGGTAACATATGTTAATGGTCACCCAAACCTACGTTATTCAACTACATAGTCCATATAATAAGTGTTCAATTCACACTCAACTCATAGCCTTTTCATATACCCACTAGTCCTTTCTAAAACACAATTTAGGATACCAACATAAGCCTCACCACCTCACATACACATTCTACATTTCACACTTTATACAACATCACTCAATCATATCCTAATTTCTTTCCTCAACTCACTATACTAACAACACATCCACCTTAGCACCTTAACATAGCATACACCCTACCTGCCTATGCACACACACATATGCAAATTATTCAAACACCATACTAATATCCAAATTTTATCATACCTTGTTCTCATATAAGTCAATCACTCCTTCATCATTTAACATATATGCAACTCTCATTTCAATTAACATTTCATACCACAGGCTACAATCATGCAGTCATACGCATAATTCATTCTACATTCTCATTCGGTACATTTAGACATAACTTTAACATTTAAATACCAACATACCGCGTCCTCACACTTTTAAAACAACAATTTCATCATTTTATAGTCAAACAACTTTATAACCACTTAGCATGCAAGTATGACATGTTCAATCCTAACACTAACAGTTGAAACACGCATGCATCATTCATTTTCATTTGGAAATACACATTCATTCAATCCATACACTTGTGTCCTTTCGTACAACATCCGCCTATCAATATGTTCTACCCATTCAATATTCTCATACACTTTATTCATGCAGCACATAACATAAGATCAACCACATCTCGTATAACATACATTAACATAACAGAGTAGATGCTCATCAATCATTCACATCATACACAAAATCATGCTCAATGCATCATGGTTAGGGCATGCCCTTTTCATTATTTCACTATGTTTCTAGTATATGCGATTAGAATCCCTCACTCTTGCATTACCATCTCTATCCAGGCGCAGGTGATTAGAATCACTCACTCTCACCTTGCCCGTGTCACTGTGATTAGAATCGCTCACTCTCACATGACACTTTCTCATTTCGAGTACATACGATTAGAATCACTCACTCTCACATTATCGATCTCTATACGACACATGTGATTAGAATCACTCACTCTTACATGCCCATGTCATGATGATTAGAATCCTCTCACTCTCACCTGACACCATTCTTTTCTAGGTAAATGCAATTGGAACCACTCACTCTCGCATTACCAATCTCTATTTAGGCACATGTGATTAGAATCACCCACTCTCATATTGCCATTATCTTGTGTACATAGTTTTCTCTTCTAGTTTTTGCACGGTAGTTTTCTCTTCGAGTTTTTGCTCGATAATGCAAAATGTATGAACATCATGAACCATGCACATATAAAAATCACACTTTTCCACATGTCTTTACCCAACCATTCAAGCTCATAATACATTCATTCATTAATACATTTGTATAACCATGTTAAATCCATGAGAGTGCAACCATTTAATGCAATCCAATTAATCATCATAAATTACATACATTAAGACATTTCACATACATCTCGCACATTGTCATTCAAGTCATTCAACTGGACTCACAAAAACCACACACATATTAATTTTAACATCCATTTAACATTCAATCTCATTCAACTAAAGTCACAATTTATGTTATACATGTCGACATCATACTATGGCCCCAAGATGTTATAGTTTAACTCACAAGTTAATTCACATATTTCACAAGTCATATCATTAAGCACACGTTGCATTCATTACTCAACACATTTCATTCATTTTCATCACTCTTGCATGTTCATACTGTAAAGCCCCGAAAATTCTACGAGAATATTATGAAAGTTCAGCGGAAAAATGTATGAATTTTAGCCAGGAATGGCCAAGGGAACGGCCAAGCAGGCTGTTCCCATGGCTGTTTGGCTTCCAGACCATGTGAACGGCCACAGAGAACGGCCATAGGCTGTTTCGTATGGCTGTTCGGCCTGCTGGAGGGTCAAATTAAAACATGCGTTGTAATTTTCAAAGAGAGAGAAACGTAATAGTTGAGACCCAAACCTTCCCAGATCTTTTCTCTCAATACCAAACACGAAAATACTTCTCCCAAACTCTTCCCAACCTCAAACCTATCAAGAAACACTTACATTAAAACAAATTTATCCTCCCAACTAGTTCCTCCTTCATAGTATGGTTTTTGGAAGAAAGAAAGGTATGATGAATCTTCTTTTAGCCAAAATGTGAGTGAAATTAAGTACATTTGTTAGTGTTTTCTTAGGTTTTTATGGTAGTTGATGAACCTATAACCATTTAACGAAAAACTGAAAGAGTTAGGGGGATTTAAGAATTACGGTTTGTGAGAGATTTTTGGGAATTCTGAGTAATTAAGATAGTAAATGGAAAATGTAGCAAGTAGGGTGATAAATGAGTTTAATGTGAGTTGTGTTGTGTGTAGAAATTGACATTTGGAACCCGAGTCGGAGGTCGGGCGATGAATTTGTGCTTGGAACTCGAGGTAAGTGCCTTACCACTTACTTTAGTGTGTTGTTATTTATAAAAAGTTGATTTTATATAAGTGTTGTGTTCACTTGGTTATGAATGAATTGATTATATGCTTGTGAGACTATGATGGATGGTTTGTGTATGTTGCTTATAATGTGAAAGTTATGTATAGTGGTTTTGGAGATACATGTATGTTGTGTTGATTTTTTCCTAGAGAGTATGATAAGCGAATTTGCGTATGTGTGGTTTTGGATGCGATAATAAGAATTGTCATAAGGTATTATTGTGGATTGTTAGCATGCAACTACATATGCTTGATGATGTGATAATGGGAATGGTGGAGAGAATGACTAAGTAAGCTTGATTTGCATATAAATAATTGATTAAAAGATATAATGTTTGCAATGTGCTAAAGTTTGAGAATATGTGTATATTGACTTTCGGGAATGGATTTCATTTCATTCATTATGGCATATGGCACGGTGTGAGCATCATTGCATAAGATTTATGAATAAGGGGTTTCTGGCCCACATGTGCGAAGATGAGTGAAGTTTTTCTATCGCTAAGTTGTAGGGCGAAGATCGAGTGAAGTCTCTCTCTAGCTAGCAAGTTTAAGGCTCAGGAGGAGTGCATTGTGTGTGTTTTGCATAACCATAAGCATGATCATATTCAATCATTTTGCTATGATATAAATGTGGATGTTATGTGGGATTGGTATGATTAAACTATGAATGACCATTCATGTTGTTACTATTGTTAATGGCCGTTGTTAATGGATGAATGTGGTATGGTTGTGACTATGGTTAATGGTTATTGTAAATGGTTGGAATGTGGTCTGTATGTGACATGTTAAGTTGTGTACCTTGCGAAAATGATAAAATAGGATAAGTAGGTATTAGAATGTCATTTAATGTGTTGGTTGTGTATGAAATGAATGTAAAATTAAATGGGAAAAATGGTTTACATGTTAAGTGATGAATTTTACAAAACTAGGAATCCAGCAGGTGTGAACGGCCAAGGGAACGGCCAGCTTGGCCATTTCCCATGGCCGTTCTTTAAGGAAAAATGGCCAGACAGGGGCCAAACGGCCAGGTGAATGGCCAGATGGTCGTTACCCTAGGTCGTTCCCCCTGTTCTGAATTCTGAAATTTGAATAGTTAAGAGATGTTTGATTTGTATGGTTTGTTTATCGAATGAAATGCTTAATGTATTATATTTGTGTGGAGGTTTGGCCGCGAATGGCTGAAGGTTCCCCTGTGCATTCACCATAATAGTTTTAGGGAGTCGCTTACTGAGTATCCTATACTCACCCTTGTTTTGATGTGTATATGTGTTCAGAGCGACAGTAGCCGGTGCTGGGACACTCTTTGGGCGGAGCTAGGACGTGTGATATTCTCAGCAAGGTCGACTCCGATAGGATTTTTGGAAAAACACATACTTTTGCATTTTGTACATCTATACCTCACATAGTATAGATTATTGGCACATTCATTATTTTAAACCAAACCATTCGCTTCTGCATATTTTATAACTGATTGTATTTTGGGCAAACAATGGTCGGGTTTAATGAAATGCATGCATGTCATTCTTATATATATATATCTTTTGATTTGAATTGTGTTGTTGCTTAAAAAGAAAAAAAATGGGTGCAAAAGTTGAGATTAAGGAAAAATGAACTTTGCAAAAAAGGGGTTCACACATACTAGCTCATAACAATGCATCCACTTAATGAAATCAAAGTCAATCATAATCAAGCGCACATTAGGACATCATAACCCAATACTCAAGGCCACACACACTCAAACATCACTTTTTATATCTCATTCATTGTTATCCACTAAGCATCCAAACATTAACACATGTATCACATCGCGCAAGCAAGGCATACGGCTCCTGCATCATTTTAACTTTTATTTCCGCATTAGAGTCAACATTACCAATCATATATTGCATACATTTCTCACATTCTCTCACACCATACCAAAATAAGGAAAACACATTCTTATCATAGATACTTTTCTTAATATATTTCTTGCCATACTAAAGTAAACGAAAACACACTGATTCCATGTAACCACAACCAAACACATCATCGAAACACATTAACACATCAAAGTGTTATATGCAAAACACGGTCATTCCTTCACAATAAGCATAAACACCTACCATCCTCAACATTTTATAGCATGTGACTTCTAATTCACAGTTACATATTAATTTTACACACTCAAGCCAACATAATTAACCATGTAAGAGACTAAATATGGATAAGTAAGTGACGAATAATACACTTACCTCCAACCCTAAGCGATCTCATCTGACAGTCACTCTGGCTTCTCAGCGGCTTCAACTCCTACATATTTTGTCCAAAATGTTTAGAATGTTAAATGTTTTATACACACCCTTACTACTCAAAGAAAACATTAAGTTTTTCGCCTCTTCTTTCAAAGTCTCTCTCACTCCTAACCCTAAACCTAAATCTCTTTTTTATTTTACTTTACAATTTGTTTTTCTCCACTAGTAATTCATTCTAGACCTACTAACTATCCCCCATTCTCTTAATTTTACTCAGGTATCAGCAAATTTACCTTAATCGGCATTTTTCCTCCAACCTAGACAAGAATGAGATTCAGTGGGAGGTATGGATTGATGCATGGGAAGATGGAATTTCGTGATGGGTTTAGAAGTATTGATGTTTAGGGAACTCTAAAGGGTTGGTGTTGGGTGTTGGGACAGTGTTTTAGGGTTTTATGAGTGTTTTGGGTTGTTTTCTCGTAATAAATAATGTGTCCAGTGTTCTGGTAACGTAGGTTGTAGGAAAATAACGTAGGTTGTCAACATACGTTATTTTGGGAATCAGACCCAGAATAACGTACATTATGCAAGTGAGTAATGTACGTTATTCATGTCTTTCCATGAATAATGTACGTTATTCAACCCAGTAACGTATGTTCCTGAAGTGCAGCACCAGGTTCTCAGCATTTTTAGCCTCCGGTTCATGTTACCTTGATTCCTTGTTAACTCCTAACTCTCCTAACATGGTTTGGACTAGATCATACCTATTTTGGAACTTAAATTTGAAGGCATTACAACTCTCCCCTCCTTATAAAATTTTGTCCTCGAAATTTGCAAACACCTATAGTTTAACCTCTTCTCCAGGTTAAGAGCTATGCCTAATTGAGTTGGTCCCCAATGCATGCTATTGCCGTCACCTAAACCTTAGAATAGTTCCTATCATGGTTTTCCTCATATGTAATATTCACATCCTCTTCCCCCAAGTGTGATTATGGTAGAAAATTACCCTCGTTCCAAAAACTCTGTCAATATTCATATCATTGTCATCACCCCTTTTTAGCCCCACCAATGCCAATACATACACTGTCAATTCTTAATCCTTATTTACATTGTTCCTTACTCATGTTATTTTCTTCTATTCTCTTATTCTTGACCTCTCTGAAACATTGCTTGAAACCTCAACTTCCTTACCCTCAATTCTCTTCGACATAAACTGCTAATATGCATCATTCTTCCATACAAGGTTTTGAGCCAGGTAGATATTGTTGAAGAAAATAACGTTAAAAGAGAAAATTTGGGGTGGTCCAAGCGTTGGGTTTGAACCTGACCTAGTCGATTCTCCACCGACATCCCAACCCTTAGACTTTCAAATCCCTGACTGTTGTACTAACAACTAAGGTATTCCCTACAGACAGAGACACGACTATCAAATACTCTAGGGTTTATCATGACATTGACGTCGACTCACCAAGTTTTTTATTCTTAAAGGAGATATGCACTCTGAAAATTGAATAAAGTAAAGGTGTTAGTATGTAGGGCAGAAATGGTACCTAGGATGAAATTGGGCAGTCTGTTTCCTCACTTCTCATCATAGCATACATCCTGGCTTGCGATGCGATGTAACTGAAACACGAGTTGTTCCTTTTGGCCCACTCAAGGTGGCAGTGGTTTCCTCTACCCTTCTTCTCAGGTCACAGTGTTTTGCCTTATGTCCTGATTGGCTGCAGTGGTAATAGACTAGTCCCTTCAAATCATTGCTTGGAAGAACAGAAGTATTTTTCTTCTCAAGTCACAGTTCCTAGTCTTGTGTCTTATTTTGCCACAGTGATAACAGACTGGTCCTTCGAAACTTCTGCATCCTGCAGCAGCAAAGACATCTGAGCAAGAGTCTCTACTTGGCATAACACTTTCTTGGCTAACACCTTAGCCTGTATCTCTATAGGTCGTTACTCTGTTATGATACACTCCTGTGGGTGTCCTAGAGCTACCAGATCCCCTCTTACATTTGATGTTTTCCTTCTTTCTCTCATTCATTACCTCTTCGCAGGCAAGGGCTGACTCAACTGTCATCTGATAAGTGGGTTGCTTAAGGAAAACCCTCTCTTGAATGTCTAGGTACAACCCCTGACTAAACCTATCTCTGTACATTGCATCTGTGGTTGTCTTCTCCAGTGCATACTGGGATAAACGGGTGAACTACCTCTTATAATCGGCTACTGTCATGCTTCCTTGTTTTAAATCCAAATACTCCATTTTCTTACGGTCCCAGTACGTATGGGGTGTAAACTTCTCGATAAACACTCGTACCAAGTCATCCCAATGAGGGTGGGTGGCTCATCTCTACTCCCCATTCTCTTGATTTTACTCAGGGATCATCAAATTTACCTTAATCGGCCTTTTTCCTCCAACCTAGACAGGAATGAGATTCGGTGGGAGGTATGGATTGATGAGTTTAGGAGTATTGATGTTTAGGGAGTTTAAAAGGTTGGTGTTGGGTGTTGGGAGAGTCTTTTAAGGTTTTAGGAGTGTTTTAGGTCGGTTTTGGGTTGTTTTCCCGTAATAAATGATGTGTCCAGTGTCCCGATAGCATAGGTTGAAGGAAAACAATGTAGGTTAGTCGACATACGTTATTTTGGGAATCAGACCCAGAATAACGTACGTTATGCAAGTGAGTAATGTACGTTATTCATGTCTGTCCATGAATAAAGTATGTTATTCAAGCCAGTAACGTACGTTACTGAAGTGCAGCACCAGGTTCCAGCGTTTTTAACCTCCAGTTCATTTTACCTTGATTCCTTTTTAACTCCTAACTCTCTTAACATGGTTTGGACTAGATCATACCTATTTTTAAATTAAATTTGAGGGCATTACACATATGTCATGATGTTTATAGTTAAAGTGTTTTGTGTGATGAATGCTATATATGATTGATTAGTTGAAAGTGAATCATGCATACATGTTAATCACAGTAAAGATAAATTTACTTGCACAATAAAAATGGAAGCATATGCATATGAATAAATAAAATGATTGTGATAGTGAAAGTATAATTATAGTTGAAATTCCAATAAATGATCATAAGAAACAAGTTACAACGAGTATGAAGTTAAATCATATAGATGATTATAAATTCATATGCATATACATATGATTATTTAGATGAAATCAAAGATAATAAATCATGAGCATACGCCCAACCGAAACACAGATTAAAAGATATGATAAAGGAAGTAAATGATCCTTCATGACTTTGTTATATACACAGAATACAAATTTATTTACACAAATATGTGATCGTATATCCAGCGAATACGAATGATATTTATACACACGATTTTATACATATATGCAATCGATATTTCTATTATTACAAATGATTATACAGCGATTATTACAGATTATGTTTATATATGAATGGAGATTTGATATTGGCATAGATTTGATATTGGTGGAGATAAATATTGTAACGCCCCAAAATTTCGTATTTAATTAAAATACTAAATAAAATACACAGAAAATATATATCTTTTTTTTCAGTTAAAATGGAAGGTATTTTTTTGATCATTTATTGAAATTTCACTTATAATTATACTTTCACTATCACAATCATTTTATTCATTCATATGCATATGCTTCCATTTTAACTGTAAAAATAGATTTATCTTTTCTGTGATTAGCATGTATGCAATATTCAATTTCAACTAATCAATCATACATAGCATTCATAACACAAAAAAATTTAACTATTAGCATCATGGCATATGTGCAGCTCCTGCACACCACATCAACAATCTCACACTCTAGGAATTCTAACTGTATACAAAAACACTCGACATGACATATTCATTAATTGTCTATTCTTTAGGTGATCAAACATATAACTATATATATAAAGTGAGTCTGGATTATTCACTTGTATATCCATAATATTCAGAGTTCCTCTAGACCCCAATCCTTGTAATGTTGTTTAATAATCGTCCTCTATTTCCCTATAGTTGTTTTGTTGGGTTTCTACACTTCTAAGCTATTAGAGCAGTGGAACAATACACCAAAACATGTAGAAAACCACCCAGGAACACACCAAAATTGTAATCTAACAACATAATGGCCTAAAGATTAAAACAGTTAGTAAAGATGCGATCTTTAATATAAAGAAATGATCTTTACCTTGTCTCCTTGTGTAGGCCAAATATGCATGCAAGAAAAATGCAACTACAACCTCGGAATACATCAAGAATACCTTCAGGACACCTCCTTAGGACTCCACGTGTAGTCCCTCTACAAAAATAACACACAGGTTAAGAGAAGAGTGTGATAGCACAAAGGTTTTTACGATCCTTAGTTCTTCTTCAATTGGATGAGAGATTCACGAAATGGAAGGCACCACCGTGATAAAACACTATGATCGTTTTATTGGAGAAATAATGATGGAATCAAAATATTGGTCTTTTAGGAGGAGGCACAACAATAGGAGAGAGAGAGGTAGACTTAGGGTTTTCTTTTTGGTGATAAGAAGATATTAAAAGTCTCTCTCATGTCCTTTTTATTTCTTGGCCAAAATTCATAAGTTAGGTAGGATTAGGATTGGTTTGTTTTAATTTGAAAATACAATCCTAATCTCATCTTACTTATGCTGAAATTTTGGAGTTAAATAAGGATATTTTATTCTCCTTTTTCTCTCTCCTCTATATTATCTTCAAAGAAGATAAACCTTCCTTATTTTTCTGCACACATCTCTCTCATTATGTCTTAATTTTAGACATCATTTCTTAATGATTATTTTTTTCTTAAAAGCTTGCATGAGTTACCAAATTTTGAGATTTCATCTAGTTTAGGCTCAATTACCAAAATTGGCCCAAATACCCAATTGATTGATCAAAATGATGAATATCTAATCCAAGCTATCAAGCTAGCATTTTTCGACAACATTTTGATCAATGATTTAACCCTCCTTATACCTTGGCTTTCGCAATTCCAGAATAAGGCCATTAGCAACATTTAATTCAACTAACATAAACAATAACCCATTCATAACAAATATTCAAATAGACATTCATATTTCATTTGAATAAAATCTATAGAAGCAAACCCTCAATCATCCACAAACAAACAACCAAACAAAACTCCTCTATTTACATCTAAGATAACCCAACAAGTATCTAGCCTA
>CANYCX010573995.1:0-20018 GCA_948193385.1 Breynia disticha f. nivosa
GGGTGTGATGGTGGAAAGGAAAAAGATGAGAAAAAGAGGAATATTAGTAGGTGTAAAGTTAATGAGATGATGGTAGGTGTTTAATGAGTGGAAGACACAAGGAATAAGAGGGATTTTGTATTCATTAGTGGATTTGATCCACATAATTCAAAATTCTCATATTTTGGCATCCAGAACAACTCGAACGATTTGGAGAACGGTTTACTCAGCCGTTCTCCAGGCCGTTCCACAATATTAACCAAGTCAGTAACATTGAATGGTTTAGAGAATGGTTTGGAAAAACCGTTCGTCAGACCGTTCTATCTCATATACAAGTCAGAAATGTCAAAAAGTTTGGAGAACGGATTGAGTAAACCGTTTCCCATCCTGTTCTAATTTGACTGCCTGCCAAATTATTTTATTTTCTCACTTCATAAATTTGTAAACATTTTTAACTCTTGCCACTTGGTAAATTCTCTCCTAAATTAAAATGCAAAAAATTTTCTCGTATTTTCTGTGTATTTTATTCGTATTTTATTTTCATATTTTATCAAAATACAAAATTTTATGAAAATTTCAGGCGTTACAATAAGACATCAACTTGTGTTCAAAGGATCCATAAATTTGTTGGAACACGATTCAGTGAAGGACACCTGATATATGACTTTTGTAGTAACTACATCTAAACATAACATATGTCATGAAACTTAAGTGGTGACCATGTCCTTGTGTGAATTCTTACTTTGGCTAAAGGCCTTAGTAATAGGAATTCAAAGTCATAGAATGTGTAGTGAAAAGCTATCATACAAGCATTGTGCATGAGGAATGTTAGTAGAATTAGTTTCAAAACTAACTACCTCAAGATAAGTGACCATATAAGGTGAGAGTCATTATCAAAATTTCCATATGCTAATAAGGTGAGATCAAGTATCACATTGAGTCAAAGAGAACTTAATAGAACAAGGAAATGATGAACTTTTGACTTTAAAAGACCACGCGAGTTTTAACAGTGGATCAATGTTGAAATCTTATAAGATGTGGCATATGTCTTGGACATATTTAGTGATACACATAAAGCTATTGTGTATAGTTTAGCATGCAAAGCAGAAAAACCCACTCACATGGGTTGATACCTTAAACTTTGTCTTGCGTTTGAAAACAAATGCTAAGATGAGGCTATAAGGAGCTCATTCCTACTAAGGTGTAAGAATGAAAGTTGTAAATAATCAATTTAAGGCATAGATGAGCCCATGATAACTGCAACGTAACCCGTTAGAACCAAAGTCAGTCCCAATACTACAGAGACTTAAAGTGGACTAAGGGAAAATGCTAGGTGCATTAAAGCCTAATGCCTAAACATGGTGATATATATCTCCGAATATATGTCATGCGGTCCTAATGAGAAGGAATTTGATGCCATGGCATATTCTATGTGAATGTGTGTTATACGGGACTCGGGATGAGAAAAATTTAGAAGCTCTTAGTTTCTCTAATGTGAGACCCAATAGCAATCAAGTGGATCTCCACACACCATCATATGAACTCTACATTGTTATGAAGATGCTTGATACTATTCAATGGTCTTGATATGTAGAGGCCTAAGCCTAGCCCACCACTCTTTTAATAGGGCCATGGCCTAGTACCCCCAACCCCTCTCTTGGATATCCTACCAGGCGGGTTGTTGGATATGTGAATTGAACTCATACCGCATCTTACATACCCCTTTAACATCCGAAGATGTGTCATGAGTTCGATTCACATATCCAACAACCCGCCTGGCAGGATGTTCAGGAGAGGGATTGGGGGTATTGAGCCATGGCCCTGTTAAAAGAGTGGTGGGCTAGGCCAGGCCTCTACATGATATGTTTGGAATGTACACCTCTGATCGATATGTGCAAATTTGGAACATGTTAGACATTTGTTAATATCAAGGTAGAGTAATAGTGTTAATATGAGGTAGAATACTTTTAGTAACGATTCACGAACAGAATCAAAGTACGCACGAGCCCTGTCAAAATTTCTATGTGAAATAAACAAGTGGAAATGATTGAGTTTTTGTAAGATATTAAAAACAAAAGACGTGAAATATGGAAAGTAATTCGGGGAGATACATCCATAAATTTTGAAGAACGATGTATGAGTATTCTAGTCAGACACATATACTCATTCTTAACTGGTTGATCGTGCAGCCCACTACACGAAAGAATAATACAACTTGGATGAATTTCAAAATCCTCATTGACAAATAAGTTTTAGTCATGTTCGAGTGGGAGATGTCAGTAGTCAAAGGTTCGCCCACAGGTTACCCCATTTTCACAAATCCTGATTTCGAACTAGATTCTAATTCTCTTTGTGATGTTGGAACCCCCTCTACTGCTTAGCTGAGCTTCTTTCTTTGAAGATTTTAGCTGAGAACCCTCCTTCCTTGGCTCATCCACATTGGAATATCAAACTTTCCTATTTCTAAATAGCCATTGGTCGAGTCGCTTCACCCCTATCCCTATTAGCAACTTGGAGCATCTTATCCCCTTCTTCTCTCTGGCTTTAGTCGAGCTAACTCGGTCGATCTAAAACTTCCCTCTTCGTTTGACCCAGGATATGGCACCTCACCCTATATTCTCAGATTCGTCCTTCTCCCTCACTAAATGAGTTAAGTGGGACTGACTGACAATATGTTTGTCAGCTTATGGACTTATGACGTAATTCCTCATGATATAAATACGTCATATAAGGAAACCCTAAGTAGTGAAGTGAATCAGTTTCACGTCTAGAGAAAAGAACAGTTTCTTTTCTCAAGCCGTCAGGTTCATCCGGTGGTCATTTAGTAGAAAGGGTTGCGAAAAAACATGTCTTTGACTCGGCAATCTGCCTGTACGAGAAGGAGACAATAGTTAATCTATGAGGATCTCAAGTCTTCTGCTGCGATAATTAAATAAGTCTTTTAGATTATTTACTACTTTGTGCTTTATTCTGTGTTGAGATCTAACATGAAAGAATGTCAATGACTATTCCCTACATCTTATTCTAGATCTTCAAATGTAACTTATTGTTGTTCACCTATTGCCTGGATTTTTACATCAACCATTCCCTTTTCCCACTCTGTTTTTTGACTAGTACCAGCTTTCGAGCATCTATACGTGCTTCCCTCTTGAAAACCCTGAAGAACAAATGGAATTTGCAAGTTAATGAAAGGAGGAAACACTCATGCTAGTGATACAATTACTTGAAAAAGATGAATTCGATACCATTTAAGAGCTTTGTTTTCCAAGACTAAATCAACACTCTGGCCTTTTTCTCAGGGTACGGTGGCAACTTTAGCGGCTGGATCTTGAAGGACGGGATCAAGGGCGCATACTATATTCTATACTTGATGACTCAGTTCTGGTAAGCAGCCCTTTCCTTAAATAGCTGCAATGACGATTAACCAAAATAGAAGGAGAGAATTTCACAACAAAAGTAACAAAATTTTCAACTTCAACCAACACAACATTAACAAATCCAAAACCACAGGCCGAAAGGTCATCACCACCAAAAGTAAAAAGTAATCGATCATATCGGCATTTTACAATTAATCAATAACTTAAGGAACATAATTATAAATCAAGCCTCAAAGCCTGGCATTGAACAAGGCTATCACTATCCAAAAAGTTTCTTATATTGATGTTTAAAATATCATCCTACATAAAGTAATATGTAATTATGTATCTCGTCAATCTATAACAGTACAATATACACCATTGAAAACTGCCTTTCTAAAGAAAAATTGTACAGTGCTTGTTTTCTACTTGATAAATGCTCTAACGTGTATATTTTAGTGCGTAAATGTTATGGTTTTGAAGCGTAAATTGAGCGTTTATCATGAGAAATAGTCTATTTATCTCTTGTTTAACGTTTCACAGGTTAGGAATCAACTTTGGATGACTTTTGGACGAAAAATGGCGAAAACGGGTGGATTCGGGCGAGTCAGAAACATTGCATGGACTCCCAGGAACTACACGGTCAAGTCCGTGTAACATTGGCCTTGTCCGTGTACCACGACATAAGCACTACACGGACGCGAGAAAATTACACGGGCATTTTGCACATTACACGGTCATGCCCGTGTAATTGGACAGACTTTTGGAAAAATAAGGAAAAAGAGAGTTTGAGCGAGATACAACGTCTAGAGACATAAAAAAGACGTCCACACTCATTCTTTTCGAAGTCCATCATCATTCTTTCACTATTCTTAAGAGAAAAAAACTCGTTTTCGAAGGAAACAGAGAGCAAGGAACAAGATTGGATCGGAGCGCAGCATAGATTTCAGAGCAGACGTGCCAACTACAGTTAGATCTCTATGGATTTCTCTGCTGTTGACGGGTTCTTTGTTATCTTCTTTGTGTTTTTCTTTCCAGTTATGAACTAAACTCTTCCAAACACTTAGGTTGAGATGAACTATTGATTGTTGAACCAGATATTTGATTTTATTTTTAGTGTTGAGATGTTTGTTGACTGAGATTTAATTGTGAATTATTTTTGCCATTATTGATTGCTTGGCGACCGCTTGTGATTGACATATTGTTTCGTATAGGGCTAATCGAGAGATCGAATATACGACAGATCACTCATAATTAAAAAGAGTTGAATGCAAATCTAGAGATAGATCGACGTAAATCCTCTGGATTAAGGTCAAACTTAATAGAGTAATTAATAAAACATTAATGCGGTATTAATTAATTTAATTTAGAATGAGAGTTCAGGTTAAGTTAATTAATATTAGACTTTAATTACCTCGAGAGAGGGATTAACATAATTTAGGAATCGTCACGGTCTAGTCACAAACCTTACACTAATTCTAATCTCAATTGATGGTTAAATAACGTTAGGAATTCAAAATCTAAGTGTTGCCTTAGTAAATTGATTTTTAATCTCATCATTTTCTGTTATTGCTCATTGATTTATAGTTTATTCAGTAATTAATCAATTAGTCAATTTTCATTACATTTGGTAGACTAGATAATAATAAATAGTAAGTAGCTAGTAATCTGTCTCTATGGGATCGACACTTGGGGCTCTTAAAACCATTTACTGTGCCGAAAGGTAAATTTGCCTTTTGGTAACGTAGGATAAACGATCATCACTACCGTACATTCAACAAGCGCCAATCACACAACTAAAGCTAATTCTTGCTTAAGATTCACAATGTCATTGGCCTACCTTGTCTATAATGATACAAACCTTGCTACTAAACAGATCATCAGATATTGAGTAGAATCTCGATACTTTCTGCAAAACCTAAATGATAAACAAAAACAAAAATTCATTAGATTGCCTAATAGGCTCTACTCGTAACTTCTTACACAGACATTTGATATATCCAAAGGACTACGAATTGTCATAATTGAACACATGCCAAATGTATGATTTAAACAAATTTTTTAGTTGTAGGCATAAAATCAAATTACTTTTTATCTTGTGAGATAAATTATATCAAAATAAGAATATTGAAGACTAAATCATTTTGATGCAGGTAGTGTTCAATGAAGCTTGAAGTCATGTCTTGATGATTGTGCACCTTTGATATTCTGTTTGTGCACTTCAGGTTCTGATTTTGGAGTAAATAAAAGTAGTTACTATTTGATTGATTTAAAACTTGTTTGATTGTAATTTTGCTTGTATAATAATGTTTTTGGATAGGCAAAACAAGTCTAGTGGTAGGAAAATCTGTTGTAAATCAATTAGAAAACAAGTGGGCTGGTTGATGATGAAAGCAAAACAAGTTGGTTGTAATTTTACTTTTTACTGTAGCTTTGATGGTTAATAATCAGTATTTAAGTAATAAAATCAGTTATATCTGGCGTGGAGTAAAAAATACCTGTCATAACTCTCCTTCTTCTCTTAAATTAAAATTTAGTTCTTATCGTTGTTGTTGGCTGCAATTTCTGGAAAATCTTAATGAACACAATAACATGTTCTTTTTCTTGTAACTGCCCAGAATTTCCAGAAATACCGATAAAGAATACAGTTTCATTATTTTTTATACTACAAAATAATGCTATATTTATTTTTTTAATATTATAAATATTTCTATTAGATTTTGTTTGTAAATAAAATAATTTAAATAGATTTATAGAACTTATAATATCATATCGCGTGGATAGTGTGACAAATAAAAAACTATTTCAAATTAAAATGTAAAACAGAAGAAGATATAATAGGACTAGCCAACCGAGCGTATTGAGTTAAAAAAATTTTAAAAAGTAACTTATTCAATCAAGTAATTTTTGAGTTAATTATTTAAATTAAATAATTACCAAATTGTAGTTATAATAAAATTAAAACCCCTGAATGTTTGATATTTTAAATTAAGAGATGATAAGACAGTGGAAAATTGTTTCTGATTACGTTTTACTTCCACAAAGTACTTTTTCCAACCATAGAGACCCGCAAAAGATGAACCAAGTTGACTGATGAAGTCAAAATTTGGAATCAAATTGAAGGAAATTTGTATGAAACTGCCCAAATCATTGTCCATTTAATTCCACAATCTAAAGACAGCCGCCTGGAACCTTCTAACTGGAAATTCACAGTTTTTTTTTTAATTTTTAGTTAATAAAATCTCCTTATTTTCTAATACTGGTTTTGCATTGGAGGTTTTGGAAATAAACAGAGGTTTTCTAAAATAAGTGTAATAGTAAATCTTCATTGATAAAGAGATTTTAAGTGGGAGGTGACCTTTAAAACTCCTTAATTCCAACCGGTCCGTTAAGAAAGTAAGTGTAGTTTTACTCTATATTACTTTACAAACTTTTATTTTATTTTGTCTTTTTTTAAAACAACACAATATTTTAAATGACAAAAAATTTTACCTTAATTTACTCTATCTTATTTTATAAATCTTTACGTTATCTTATTTCTAATTTTGTCAAACACACTGTTATGAGAAAATATTTACCTATAAAATTAAAAGGAATTAAACATGTTAATTTTTTGATTGGTTAGGGCATTCATCCTACCTTATTATAGATTCCATAATTATTCCAGGAAAAAAAGTTGCTAAAACTTGTAAGAGCTCCAGCAAAACCCTGCGAAAAGTGAAGGCATATGATTTACTGTGACGACTAATGGAAGACGATAATGCGATGGAGGACAACAATTATGTGACAAAGACTAGGCATCCAATAAAGGCAGTTTTTTTGTCTGATTTATTTGTATTTATATATTCAGAGAGAACTAAAAGAGACACAGTTTTTATCTCATAAAGGCGATTATATTAGAATTCAATTCTAGAAGCATACCAACCTGAACATGGAACGCTGAGTTGCCAAACACCTTGTGAGTTTCATTAAAGGCGCAGTTTGATATCCCTTGTCGCTTATGCTTTATTGTGTTCACCAGAAACGTAATAGAATATTTACAACTCTCCATGGACTCTCCCTATTGGCCATCAGGTATGTAGTTTATACTTCTTGAGAAGACTTCCAAAATATATTAACGAGTATAGTCAATGGATCATCGTCATTTCTGTTTTCTCGCAAGCAGGAACACAAATGGGTATTCCACTGCCAATGGAGAAGATTCAACTTCCAGTCAATGCCACTAAACAGTAATCTGAATCCAACCAATTACTTTTGTTCATTTATTTTCAATACCCTTTTTGTGAATTTATAACTTTTGGATGTTTCACTCATCAAACAACTTTTTATTCTGTGTTGCAAATAGCAATGATGAATATAAGTTCGCAGTTCTTGTAGGAACTGGTTGTTATAATCCTCCTACTTACATGCACTTGCGTATGTTTGGTAAGTTCACCGCATGATTTGCTTTTTCCGGTTAATGGTATTTTGTCTTTTCTATCAGAATTTCTAGTATGGTTATGATTATATATTTCCAGTTTTACGGATTGAAATTCTGAGATTTTCTTTTCTGCAATGTTTCATATTCTATAAATAATGCTAAACTAAACAAACGAATTTCGACTGCTTGCTTAGTGGGATGAGTTTTACCAGTAGAAGTAACTTTTTATTTCATTTGTATAATTTTGGTTATAGAATTGGGTAGGGATGTGTTGCTTTCAGAAGGCTACCATGTCATTGCAGGATACATGTCAACTGTTTTCGATGATTACAAGAAACAGGTATATAAAATATATAGAATTCTCTCGCTTGTTTCTAGTTTTATTATTGTGGACTGCCTTTCATTATAAAGGGGTAAGAAAAAAAGTGTTTTTTTTTCTTAATTTCAGGGTCTCGTATCCGCTGAACACCGTCTGCGAATGTGCAATTTAGCTTCTGAAAGTTCTGATTTTATAATGGTTGATCCATGGGAGGTACTTCACTCTCTCTCTCTCAATCTTCGGTCTTAAAACTTGTGGTGAAGTGCGAGCCACATGCTCAGTTTTTTGCTGGGCAAGTGTGTTTTGCTAATTGATGCTGATATTTTTGTGTGATTTTGATTGCTTTGACACTTTTTCCAGGCAAAACAACCGGAATACAAGCGTACTTTGACTATATTGCAGAGAATTGACAGTTACATAAGGCCACAGATTTCCAGAGGTATGACTGAGTATATCTTTCTGGAGTAACTGTAAGTGTTAAATATGCATACCATTACCATAGTGAACACCCACCCTACACACATTTTTGTGCTTTAATTGTTTCAGCATAATAGCCACTTAAATTGCTCCTGTGGAATCTTGTAGGATCTCTCAACGTTATGTTTCTTTGTGGCTCTGATTTACTCGAAGGTTTTAATCTTCCTCAGTGGTGGAATCCTGAACAGGTATTTTTTTTGTCATCTGATCTAATTCCTGGAGTATTAATCCAGATATTACCTTGGTATTCCCGATCCTTAATATTATTATTTTTTTTTTTAATTTCCTCTAGGCTTCTCATAGTTATTGGTCACATTTCAGTTTGTTTTGGATGAGTTGAATGGAGTTTGGTGAACAGTAGTAGCATGTTCTTTGTTAACAGGTAAGGATGATATGCAGAGACCATGGAATTGTGTGCATTCGCCGCGAAGGGCAAGACATTGAAGAAATGATCTCCAATCATGAAATTTTGAAGGAATACAAGGTCAGAATGATTTTTTTTTTTATGTTATGTTTTTCATCTAGTTCCATTTTTATCATTCTTAACTATATTTGGCATAGCTTTGTATACATACGGCACCGATGGGTCTTTAGAGGTTAAATTTAGTTAGATTATAATGCGGTAAGGTTAATGAGTATCAGAGATAGTTAAAAGGATCATTCTAATTTTAAACTCAATTTGTGACATTATTTTCATGAAATTTTGGAAACTTGGCAGATTTGTGACAACAAACTCACAATGACATATGAAAACAACCCTCTCAAGTTGAACAAGATAACAAGTTCAACTTGCTATGAATAAAATTAAAATTAGACAAAGGTAAGGACTCAGTGAAAAGGTCAGTCGGTTGTGTGAACAATGGACAATAACAAGGTAAAATGAACTCTGCCTTGCAATGATGGTGTGACGTCCAAATTTAAACATTCATTTTTGGAATAAATAGGAAAATGACAACCATATTTTTTTTTCTATTTAAAATAATTGTCAAGCCAAAGAAAATATATAAAGATGAGCATTTATGCATTCATTAAACCCATGCTAATATTAGCCAAATACAACCAAATGAAAATATTCAAAAATAATGGTTTACAGTTTAAAACAATGCATGAGCCTCTATCTATACTAACAAGTGTATAGATGTACAAAATGCAAAAGTATCAAAATGCTAGGAGCCTCAACCTCGTATCAAGTATCGAACTGCTAGCTACTCAAAAAGGAAATCCCAACCGTACTACTGTCGCTCTGCACATTCACCCCAAACACAAACGCACTGTGAGTAACTAAATATACAGTAAGTACATCTGCATACCAAGATAGCTAATGCATAAGTACTCGTTAGTAAAGTGTATTAGATGTTTCAGTTCATTAAGGATCTAGGTAACATCCTAATCTTTATTCCATTCATTCTTAGTTGATTATCCAAGATAAGGAATGCTCATTCATAGTCTTTTCCTATCCTACAAGTACTAGGTCGTTTATTCTTTTGCTTCTTACTTAGTTATGTTCAGCACTGTTTTATAGGCGGAAACCATTTAGGAAACGGTTTGTACTGTTCGGCCCTTCAGAAAAATTTCTGTAAGTGAAACAGTTTCCAGAACGGTTTGCACAAACTGTTTTGGAAACCGTTTCAACTATCTAAAATGTCTCTGGAAGTGGAAAAGTTTTGGGAACGGTTTGGGTAAACAGTTTTGAAACCCGTTCGATCCTTCACAAAATGTTCTGGAAGTGGAACGGTCTAGGGAACAGTTTGGGTAAACCATTTCGGATCCCATTCAGGCCTTCACAAAAGTCCCTGGATTTGGAACGATTAGCGAAACAGTTTACACTAACCGTTTCCTAAACCGTTCTCTCCTACTTCCAACTAAAATCAGCATTTAACGCAATCACACAACATACAAAGTTCATTCAACGCATAATCACAATCAGCACATCATATAACATCATTCTCTACTAAACATTCAAATCAATTTACACTCCACCTGCATATTCCATTTCATTTTTAAAGATCATTTCGTTTCATCCCATTTAGCCATTACACATTTCTGGTAGCTCAACAACATTCAAAACACATAGTATATACATTCCATAACAATCACCAAAAATCAATTGCACTAGTGTCCAAGATTTCGCAAACACATCGACATGGATCATTTCAATGTAATGAATTCTGGGTTCACATGCTTATGCAATCACATACATAATGTTATGAGTTTCACTCATTAATTTCGACTGAAGAGCTCTCGCTCTCTAGATCTCTCTCCTCAAATATGGGCAACTCCCCTTGTCATCAATTTCTAGAGCTCTCGCACTTTGTTCATTTGGGCAACTCCCCTTTTTATCATATTATAGAGCTCTCGCTCTTTTACATAATTGGGCAACTCCATTTTTTCATGTCTTCACAATGAACATGCCACACATGCTCATGCAATATCATCATACCTAGATGAACATTCATTCTTTTCATATCAAACATGCCAAATGAACATCTACCATCATTATATTGCACCTGACAAACTCAAATCAATATTTCCATTCCAATTTCATAATACACATCTAACCATTTCACTCATCACAACACACCCACAAATCCCACACTCGCACAAAGTCCATTCAATACAACCACAAAATCATAATCAATTCAATCTCTTATATCACACTTACACATTTTTCGCTTAATCCTTTAAACCAATTTACGCATTCACAAACATGTTCATTAATCAAGTATACTTAGCCATACAGATTCAAAACTTACAATGGTAAGTGACATTCGATGCACTTAACTCGAACTCTGCGAAGTCAGCCCAAGGCTCAACTCCGAGTCGAGTCCATTAACTCACCTCCTATAACATCATTATCATAAACATATGTAAATAAACTATGTTACATGTCAATTAAATCATTTAGAACGTTAATTCGACAAAACCCCTAATTACTCTCTTAACCATAAACCTAAAATCCCAATAAGGTGTTCCCACATGAATCTATGGAAACCGAAGAGTGAGAAAGACGGTTTCGGTTGAGGAAAATCTCACACTTAGAAAATGTTTCCCCTCTCTCAAATCTTCTCAGATACAATCCTAATTTTAAGATCCTGCTAGTTTGAAATGGGTTGCGAACGGTTTATGATAACTGTTTGCTTAACCGTTCTGACGCTATACAACACAAAATTCAAAAACACTTGTCACGTCTGGAACGACTTTGGGAATGGTTTAGTATAAACATTTCCTAGGCCGTTGTCTTATACTGTATGACTATTCTTTGAAAAATTTTGGTTATATTTTTTGGGGCGTTACAAACGGAGTACTCAATCTCAACGAACTTTGTATGCTCATGAAAAATTAAATTAACCAAGATATGTAGAGTTTCCTGATTGTCAAACTATAATGAAATAGGTAACAACGAAGTTAGATGTAAACCAGTAAGAATATAGGAACCGTACTAGCAAAACTTCGATACTCCACCTTTATGAGATGAGCGAAACCCAGTGGATTTTTTCTTATTGTGCCCTTGAGATACTGAAGACACATAAAACACCTTTCTAATGTAGATGATTCACACCAACCTCCGATAGTTATCTAGATCAAAAAAATAAAGAACTAGTAACATAATATGTAGTAGCAATTGGCAAAGGTAAAGGAGATGGTTTACCCCTATGAGACCACATTCTGAAATCATATTAAGTTTATATTTTCTCTTAGATAAATAAGTTCCATGAACAGATTTGGACACCTCCACACAAAAAAATATTTTACAGAACCTATGTTTTTAATTGTGAAAACATGATGAAGATATTGGTTTAGATGATCAATATCAGCAAGACTACTTCCAGTGATCAAAGCATCATTGACATAAACCACAAGGGCTAAAAATGCACCCAAGGAAACCTTTATAAAATGGCAGTAATCATTACCTTATTGAATAAAACCATAGGCAAGCAAATGCTTTCAAAACTCATTATTTCATTCTTGAGAAGCCTGTTTCAGGCCATAGAGGTATTTACAGAGTTTGAATACATATCCTGGAAGAGCTTTAGAATATTTAGGAGGCACACATGCATAAATTTACTCAGTGAGAAAACCATGTAAAAATACATTGCTTATATCAATCTAATGCAAGGGTCGAATGAACAATATCAACATGAATAAAAACCCAGATTGTCTACCATATAGCAAAAGGAGAAAAAATCTTTATATAATCAATGCCTTTCATGTATGTAAATCCTTGAGCTACCATCTCAGATTTGTACTTGTTTAGGACCCATTAATATTGTATTTTATTTTATATTTCTATGTACTACCCATAATGTTGGTATCAGTAGGAGTAGGGACCAAAGTCCAAGTTTGATTGAGCTCTAAAGCCTTAAGTTTGTCATTTATTGAATGTATCCAAACATGTTTGAGCAAAACTAGAAGGAGCTTGAGGTTGAGTCATAAATTCAAGAAGATGCACATGATCTATTATTAGAAGAACAATAGATCAAAAGTCAAAAGAAGGCAAGGAATATTAATCCTTAAACATGGTTGAGGTGATATAGGAGTGGGATGAAGGACTAGTTATGCAGGATACAAAATCTTGTAACTAGACAGCTGGTTTGATAAATAGAGAACTACGATCAGGAACAGAAAATGCTGGATCTGTAGAATAAGAAGCAAAATTAGGTTGGACAAACTCAGAAGATGTACCATAGTCATCAATAGATGAGGAGGTCATAACCTCAGAGACATATGTAGTATATGAGTGAGTCAATGTGGGTTCATCACTGGCTACAATGTGTCCTTAATAAGAATCAGAGAGAAAAGGAATGTAAGAACTGTAACAGACATAGAACAAACAAAAGGAAAGAAATTCTCACAAAATTTCACATCCCTAGAACTATATATAGAATGTGTGTCTAGGTCACAAATTTTGTATGATTTCTCTCTAGTAATGTAGCCCAAGAACATACCCTTTTTTATTCTAGAACCAAACTTATGAGGATTAGGTGAAGTAATGATAATGTAAGTAAGGCAACCAAATGTTTTTCAATCGAGAATAGTCAGGATGAGAATGGTATTAAAGTTCATATGGTGTTTTCCATTATAAAATACGAATGGAAAGAATGTTAATAAGGTGTGTAGCCATTAGGATACTATAGCCCCAAAATTTTTGTGGCAAATGGGATTGGAACATAAGGGCCCTAGTAATGTTTAGTAACTGTTAATATTTTCTCTTTACAATTCTATTTTATTGAGGGGTATAGGTGCAAGATCTTTGATGTAAAATGCATAAGTTGGCAAATAAGGTTTAGAAATTGGTGTTGATAAATTCAGTTTCATTGTCACTACTTATAAAATTCACAACCACTGAGAACTGGTTTTGTACTAAGAGGATGAAATTTGTTAGGGTCAAGAAAACTTGAGTTTTATCTTTGAGTAAGTCCACAAACCCTTTTATGATCATCAACTGTGGTCAAAACGTATTTAGCTCTAGTTAAAAAAGATGTTCTATAGGGACCCCATAAGACAATGTATAATAATTCAAAAGGAGCTTTGGACATAGAAGAACTAAGTGGAAAAGATAGTCTGGATTGTTTATCCATAGAACATATAATAAAGCTATTTTTATGACAAGTATATGTTGCATTACATCAAAATATGGATGTCCAAGTCTATGATACTAAAAAAATTGGGTGTTGTACTTATATTCACATTATGATAAGTAGCATTTCTAGGTAAGGCATCATTAAGTACCACATGAGCTAACTATGTATATGGTGTATACTAGTAAAGGTCATAGGTGGTTGTTCATGTACCTAGAATTTTATGACACTGAAGTTCCTGTATATAACATGAATCAGGTAAGAAGATAATTTTAACATGGTTTTGAGAATCTAACTTATGAAAAAAATATAATATGACGTGTAAAAAAGTATACAAGACATCACATAAAGTGACACAAGGGGATAATGTAATATATCTAGTAGAATGTACTAAGAACGAAGTACCACTAGGAAGTACAAGTTCAATAGGACGTGTAAGAGTAAAGAATGAATAAAAAATTCCTTGTCATGACATATATGACTCGTTCCTCCAGTATTTATAATCTAGTCATGATTCAACGCACGAGTAGAAACAGAATGTATACCTGCAAAGCCTGAGTTCAAGACAACATTCACTCTTTGCTTTAAATGTGCCACCGTATCCAGGTTATCCTTTAGCATATCCTTTGTAATTTCTTGCCTCACCAGATTTTCCCCATTTAGATTGAGCCACATCTGGTTTTCTTTATTTGTACTGTCATAAAAAACAGCAATAGGATTGTCAATAGACTTAGTAAGGAAACTATTATCATATTGACTTGAAAATGACTTCTGTTTATCAAAGCACTTAGAGTCTTTTCCTTGATCATTTTTTTTATACCAATCTGGTTTCCTATGAAACCTGAAACAGGATTCCCATGCATGGTTGGTTTCCTAGTAATAATCACAATAGTGATCACCTTTTTTCTGGTTGCATTAGAACCTTTAGTTGCTCGATACCCTCCAAAAAAAAGGTGAAACCACTTTTATTCCCACTTGATCTGATCAGGTTAGCAATTTGATTAAATAAATTTTTCATGGGCTCGTCATTCTAGTTTTCAATCCTTAAGATCATATAGTAAGCTTTAGCAATAGTAGGCATAGGATCCATCAAAAGAATCTAGTCCCTCGTGGACTCATACACATCATTTAATCCCATGAGAATTTGCACTAATTTATTGCAATTGTCAACCTCTTTAATCTCATTGGCAGCTTGACAAGTGTAAAATGGATTTGGAGATATACAATTAAGTTTATCCCTTCATTTCTTTAAGCTCTAATAATACATTGTTAGTATCAAGAATCGTTGGTGGAAAGAGGTAATTTGACTTTGCAACTTGTATATTAAGGTTCAATTACTTCCATAGAATTAATCTTTACAGGGATGAATCAATGTGATATCCCTATATATAATATTTAATATCCAAGATCTAACCATTCTATCAACATGCAACCAAATAACAAACGTTTCATCATTCTCAACAGGAGGAACAATAAGGCCATTAACAAACCCTAATTTTAACTTTGCACCTAACACAATCTCCATGGTCGTGGACCATTGCAAGTAATTGATTTCAGTAAGAGATTCCCAAGTCAAAATCATACCTAGATGGTTAGAAGATTGTAGCAAGAAAGGTTCATCAGCTCATCTAGTGTATCAATGTGGTCTGCTCGAAGTACTGCCCTTAATTACATCACGATACAAATCCATCACTTAAAAGAACACAAGATAGTGATAGAATGTGTTAGATTAGGTTTTATGGATCATATTTTGCTCTGATATCATGTAGAAAACATGAATGAGATAGCTAAGATTAAGAGGTGAAGAAGAGTCGAAAGAGTAAAGTGAAGTAAGAGGCATCATTATACCAATATCTATGCCTTCACACTATTTATATCGTGTTGTTAAGATATTACATTTTTGTCCTCATTTGGCATATTGTTCAATCCTAATATACGAGGGGCAACAAAGTAATTACAATTCACAACTGACATATGACAACAAAAGAGGGAGAGAGAGATTGAGTAGTGGCACCATTGTCCCTTTTTATGGTTCTGCTGCTAAAGATAACATGATTTGATTTATCGAGCATTAAAAGTCCAAGATAAAATATTTAATGAAGAGGAATTATAAAGTGAAGGTTTGTAGTTATATATAATAAATTAGGAAGAGCTCCACAACTATCAAGGAATCATATAAATCTTGCATTTTGATCATTTATTCTTTAAATTATTCTGTATTATATTGTTCATATTTCTAATAGAACTATTAGTTAGGCATTAAAGTCCAAGCTGTGGAGTAATTTCAGTGAGCAAACATAGCACACATGATATTGTTTATAAATGAGTTTAAATTTTACCAACGACCTCTTGGTTCAGTGGTAATGAGGGCTGAACTTGGTAGGGCGGACCACGGTTCGATCCCCCGCAACGTCGATTGGAAGGGAAATGAACCTTAACCCCCAACTCCTTTCCGAACCGGATTAGTCTCGACCCAGTGGGCCGAGGATACCGAGGCTTGACAAAAAAAAAAAGAGTTTAAATTTTAAGAAGACAACTTCAAATTGGCTTAGTTTGGCAACAATGCTTGATTATTTTGGCCAATTTTGATGGACTATATAAGGCCATCCATGGTTCTAATTTTGTGTCAACAAAATAGAGAAGTGGTGTGAAGAATTTAAAAAAAGAAAAAAAAACAAATGGCTTTGTATTTGAGCGTTTTCTAAATAATTAGTGAGTTTGATAATTTTGCACTATCAATTTCTAAAAAAGTAGAGTATTTATGAATAACCCTGAAAAAATCAAATATTTTAGAAATACTTGGGCAAAAACTGTCTACTATATAAGACAAACAACAAAACAATGTAGTTTAATTTATAAAAGTGTTATAATTCATCTTATTTGATCACATAGTGGAGGAAGTCAATTAACATCATGAAATTTCTTGTAGGCTAATATTAGAGTTGTGGACGAGGAGGTACCAAACCAAATTAGTTCGACAAAATTAAGGTGATGAAATAGAATTTTGGCCATATAATTGGCATTTAACATTCCTTTTATGCTAAGGAGGACTTCTTTTCTTTTCTTTTCTTTCTTTCTCGGTTTTTCAGGGCATGTGTTGCAAGAGGTCTGTCCATAAAATATTTAACTGCAAATTCAGTTATTGAATACATCAAAGAAAAATATTTGTATCAGAACTCAGATGAGACACAATGGTGATCATAAAAATATTTCATCTTCATGGTAAGTACAATATAAAGTTGATTGTATTGTAATTTAGAGTGTATGATAACCCAAGTGTTGATTGTATTGTAATTTACAGTCTTGAATTTGCTAAAAAATCACAATATTATCGATGAGCATGGACGTTGATTATATAGAATTGATGTTATTTTCTTGATTATTTTATAAAAGGAGATATTTTGTATCTCTTACATTATGAACAAAGGAAATAACTATCATCTTCTCTAAAAGGCTTCTGGTCTCTTTCTTTCTCTTTCAAAACTAACATTCTTTTCCTTTTAAGCTTAATAAATTTCAAATAGGTTACTCATATAGGTAGCAAAAAACTAATGTAATAAATATATTTAATTCTAGACAAGAACATAATCAAATGGGGCAAAGGGAACCTTTGGCCGATGCTGTACGATCAATTGGTATAATATAGGTCCACCCCTCTTAGAGTTGGTGGAGCTATGGAAGAGAGCTGATAGGAGGATTGAGGAGAGATGGATAAAGAAGAAGATGCAGTGATGGGCCAAAAACTTACCCATCAATGAAATACTAAACTCAAGCTTCTCCTTTTACTTCACTTGATTTTGAAGTATGTAGCAAAAATTTTCATTTGAATTTTTTTCAATAATTTTGTTTGGCTTGTTATGAATTAAATTTTCAATTCTTTTTTCAAATAATTTACTTTTTTTAAATCCTAAATAATGAACTGATTCAATCTCAACCACTAAGTACAATAACAAAATCAAGCGAGTTTTTAACATTATAGATTGATTAATTAACTTTTTTACTAGATATGTATAACTTTCTCAGCCATTAAATTAATATTAATTGGAGTTAATTGACAAGATAAAAAATTGAAGGATGTTCAGAATTTTTGTTTTTCAATTTTCATTAATAATCAAATTTGATTGGTGTATAGAATTGGTCAGTACTATTAGTAAGTGTACAAATAATATATTTATATATAAAAATTTAATACATAATTTACTATAAGTAAAAAAAATAAGTTAGACTTTACACCAAATTATTTAAAAAGACAAATTAACTTATTTCAACATAGTCAAAATTTTTGTCAGTAACTTAAATGGTATGCTAAAATTTTAATTTCAAGATAATATGGTTTCAAGATATACAGATGGTATGGTGCAGTTTTGTAATCAATCCTGGAAGTAAAAAATGTTAAACAAATAATCAACGAAATCACCTGTTGTAGTTTCAAAAGTAAAAACTTTGTCCGAATATGATTGTTGTTAGCGATGTATTATGTATCAATTTATTAGAATATTAAACTGTGTTAAACTAATTACTTTGGACTCATATATTTTTTTATGTATCATTATTTTAGTTGAAACGTTCCCGTTGTTTTCTTCAATAGCCACATATAAATTAATGACACTATAATAAAATGGCAAACAACAATGAACCATTTTGAAGGAATTCTGCCACTATTCGACAAAAAATGCAAAAAAGCTCAATGGTAGTCATCTATAACAAAATTATCATAAATGAAATTCAATGAATTTTTGTGAGTATATAATTTTCGCATGTTTATGCTTTTTATACTTATAAAGATATGTTTTGTTTTACGACCTTTGGTATCTAAGTTTGTTCTATGATTTGGGAATGTAAAGAATCTATGCGAAGTTTGATATTTATATAAACATGAAAATTTCATAGTGATTTTTGTTATTATATATTAATTTGTTGCTTCGTCACAATTGTGTTACTCTAATTTGAAATAAAAATTCGTTGAGAAACTATTTGACGTAAAAATTCATTGAGAAATGAGTATTACAAAATTTACAATTTTTGTTTCATATTTTGGGAAATTAAGACAAAATTTAATGTTAAATTCCGCCAAAATTTGTCTCGAATTTCTAAAATCACTATCCACTCTACTAATGTTGTAATAATGTGGCTAAATAGAACATATGTCCAACAAATTTCGTCAAAAAATTATTTACTTTAAAATTCATTGAAAGTCACTGACGAACTTTTCATTTGTCAGGAGGGGCCCTTTTTTGCTTACAAGAGGGCTAAGTCCAGCCTTTTAGTCTGAATCTCTTAGCAATTTGGGAATGATACACGCAATTTGGGAATGATACACCCCTATAGTCCTCAAAATACAATATTCATACAGGACATCGGTGGAGTGTTGATGGGTGTCGAATACACCAAACAATTTCCTGTTCCCAAACTCTGTAGATAATGGTAAGTAGGGTCTAATCCATAGGGTTCGATTCAGTTCTATTTAATTGTCAGAAACGCAAAGGAAAAGATCAAGTGTAATAATTCGATAGCAATAAGAAAATACTGTAAATAAAACAAGAATAACAAAATAGTAGTATTACTAAAAGCCTAGCTCCAGTAAATATCCATCTTATTTGGTAATTCAATCATAGATTACGAAGAATAAATTAATACATTATTGCAGACAAGTTATAACTGTCGAAAAAGGCCAAACAATCAATCTTTACTTAATTAGCCAGTAATTCCGGGACACGCCTGCAAACTATTTCCCTAATCAAACGAATAATCTCTAGGACACCCTAATAGATTCAATTCATCAATTGCATTAAGAATTATAAAGACCTTGTCCAAACCAACAAATCCGGACACCTGCAATTCATTCAAGTAAGATTATTTCTTTCCATTAATGACGCACCATTAATTTG
>CANYCX010574578.1:0-10269 GCA_948193385.1 Breynia disticha f. nivosa
AGCAACTACCTACGATCTGCACAATCATGTAAACAAAACGGGGTGAGTATAAACAATACTCAGAAAGTATTCTTAGCTTTTATCACTTAAACATGATGTGCAGGGGAAAGTATATAATAACACGAGAACATGCGTATCTATCTTGTCCCTCGAAATCCCCGAATGCCAGACAATTCAAACCTTTCACACATTTATCACAATAGCACACAACTCTTTAACAGCACACAGCAAAACAATAGATCACACAGATCAAAAGTACAGATAGCACACAGTAATCTAGAATCATATCTCACACAGAGATCAGTATTCAAATTAATACGAATCACACAGATTCAATTATCCACACAGGAAGATAACAATCATACAATATCGCGCGCACAGCAAAATATGAACCACACAGGTTCAACAATAGCAATATCAATCATAAATATACGAATATAATGTATGAAGTGCAATGAAATGCAATTTCACACAGAATGACCCGGGTATTATCCACTATCACACACAACAGTGGAAATCATCCTCTATCGCACAGAGCAGAGGAATGAGCAATAAGGACCAGATCACACAGCAAGTCCAAAGCTAGTAATATGGACAAGATCACATAGCAAGTAAAATATCTAAACCAGATCACACAGCAAGTTCAGAATATAATGGCCACACAGGCTCGTGTCACATAGACATGTATAGATGAATGACATTCAGATAAGCACACAGCAGTAGAATGACATTCACGTCGCACACAGCCTAGTATTTCGTAAAACCAATTAAACAATACTACACAGGTATCAATCAATCAATAACTTGTAGAAAACAAATATCACAAAGGTATTCAATCAATATACAATGCAATCCAACATAACTCATATCATTTCCAATTCAATCTCACAAACAAACATTTCACGTTCACTATAAGTAGTCTAACAAATCAACATTTCATTATAGGCACCTATCTTTTAATTCATATAATCAACGTAATTCCAAATGAATTACGATCCAATTTAATAAGTGTAAGAACACTTACACATAAGCCCCGAATACTTACCTCGTAAAAAAATCAACACTAGCCAAACGCTGGCTCAAAATCCAATCCAAAATCGTCAAGATCCTCCTATATGTCATTCATAACATACAAGATGTTAACATCACATTTACGTTTACATTATTCACTTAGAATAATCAAACAACCATTTGTACATCAATAGCTTACTAAATGTTAACATTTCTTCCTTATTCTACTCCTCCTTCATTCTATTCAATCATCAATTTTACAACTTCTAAATCCTTATCAAAATCACTTTCAAGTTTCATTTCAACCATAGCACATTAATCCAGAATTTTACCCATCAATATAATCAAAATTCAACTCAAAATCAACTAATTGTCAACCATTCATAAACCTTAAGTTTATGATATTTTCTTCCATCAATTCTTCTACAAAACACATCCTAACATGATTCTAAATTCATTTCCAACTTCTTAACAATATAATTCAGTAATTCCAGCAACTTTCTTCAATTTTCCAGCAATTAAATCAAACATTTAATCCATCCAAAATTAATCATAAACTATATATGAACCAAAAGTAACCATAGAACCATCTTTCTATCTCCTTACCTTATCAATTTTCCTTCCAAACCAAAGATAAAATCCTTCTTTTCTTGCTGAATCCTCAAACCCCTGCTGTTCTGATGCTTCTTTCTCTTAACTAAACTCTGAAAATGAAAGTAAAAATGAAGAGGAGGTGGAATTGTCCCGACATTCGTAAAACTTATTTTTTTTCAAGCTGGCAGCTCACTACGCGTGGTGGCAGCATAGTACGCGTGGTGGCAGCGACCGCGCGTACTCTTGCTTACTGCGCGTACTTTGCTAATTCCAGATTTTTCGATTTTCGTCGATCGTTTCGCGTCAACCTTCGATCAACCTTTCGTATATCTTTATATATTAATATTAAAACACATATTTATCGTCATTTTACGACGAAAAATATCCAGAATGTTATATTATAACTTAAATTAAACATTATATCAACTTAATTAACATCAATTAACATTAATTTACCTCATATACCAATATCAAATTCAACCCTAATACACATCAAATTGCATCTCTTATATTCTTTTCATTTCCCAATCCCATCCTAACTTCCACAACACCTATGCCAATGTTTCCATATCACATTCCAACATTATTACTCATGAATTTAACATTAATTAACATTGAATTAAATCTTGTTCAACACCCAAACTTACATCAATTCACCCTCTAGACTTTCATCTAAGAACACGTACATTCATTCCTCGGTTTTCGACCGCAACTCACTCAACTTCCCTTGCACATGCAAGGATTCAAACAACACACACATATACCTAATCATCCTCATTCATAATTCAATATTTTAAATTTAAAGTAGATGAAATTTTGGGGCATTACAGTTGCAGTCTGGAGTGGAATAACGTACGTTATTCCCACAAATAACGTACTTTATTCATCTTGTCAGACAAAAATTCTGCATTTTATTAACACACATTAATTTGGTTAGTAAACATACGTTAACGGGCCCCTGGACAGTCATTAAATGTCCAAAACACATTCAAACCGAGCCATAAGTTCCTCCCAACCACCAAAACACTCTCCCAACTTCCTCTCCATCATATCTTGACCTTCCAAACACAAAGCCTATCCTAGAACAACAGATTTCCAATGTATTAACACAACATTCAGCCTCAAATCGAGCCTTCCTCCCTCTAGGTTTTCAATTGACGGGAATTAAGGTAAATCTTCAATCCCAAGCTGAAATGTGTTGGAAAATAGGTACATTTGGTAGGGTTTTGTTAGGTTTTCAATATAAGGTTTTCAATAGAGAACGTGATTCTATAAGCCATTAACCCTAAAACATACATTTTGGTGAGATTTAAGAGATTAAGGTTTTAGCGAGTTTTGGGGATTTTGGGTAGAAATCCGTATAGGGGGTTGAAATAACGTACATTGTGTGTTAAATGATTGGAAATGTGATTTGTATGTGTGTAGGTAATGGTATTTGGAAGTTGACTCAGGAATCGGGCTACGGATTGGACCTCGGAGCCCGAGAAAAGTGCTTTTGTCGCTTACTTATTGTGTTATGATTTTGAATGATTAATTATTGTATGAACAATGTTTATTTGGCAGAAATTTATGAGATGTGGTTTGAGAAATGTATAAGTGTATGATATTGAAGCAAATGCTTACTAATATGAAAGGCCTTATGTGTATGGTTGTTTGGTGATGATTGTTATTGGTTGTATGGTTATGTTGTTATGAAATGGGTTCTTAGGAATCAAATATATGGACATTGTCAGTTTTCTTAGAATGTGTTGTGGGTACAGAATGTACAATGTAATATGTGGAATGTGGATATATTAATTAAGGCTTGATTTGCATTATGATTCATGTTTGATGCTCATTATGGATTTATGTGGCTAAGGCCTTGGGAATGATTCTTGTTATTCATTTCATGTCATGTGGCATTGTATGAGCATTTTGCATGAGATATGATTTAAGGGGGCAAAGGGCCTATATGCGCGGAAGATGAGTGGAGTCTCTCTTCTTATAAAATAAGGGACGTGTGTCCAATATGTGTAAAGAGATCGATTGGAGTCTCTCTCTTGAATTGAGGGGTGAAGTGCCCAAAGTCACGGGGATCGAGTGGAGTCTCTCCCTTGCAAAGTTAAGGCTCCAGAGCAATGCATTATGTGGTTGTATTAGCATTTTCATGGTGCATCCTTTCATTACTTATGGTTGATGTTGTGTGAGAACTTGGAATGCTAATGGCATGAAAGAGTATATATATATATTGTGGACATCAAATGATATGAATTGGAAATATGAAATTGAATAGCTTAAAATGTGGAAAAGAATAATGTGATACATGTGAAATGTTGAGCATGTGAAGGAATGGAAATTTATGATGTGTTATGTCTAAGCGATGTGTTATGGAATGATGTTGGTGGATGCATGGATGTTCATGATTGTGGTTGATCTTGATGTAATGTGTTGTTTACATGTTTAAATGACTAAGTATGATGATTTGGATGTATATTTGAAGTTGTGAATGCCTTGTGGGTTGTTTGGTAGGTCTAATGAGAAATGGTAAGTGTGTGTATGTAAGAAAGTTAGGAAATTTAGACAGAACTGACCTGAAGCCATTAACGTATGTTATTTGGACAAATAATGTACCTTAATGACACTTATCCTATGTTAATTAAACCTTGGAATACATTATTCTTATTGCAGTTTAGGGGAAGAATAACATACCTTACCTAGGATATAAACCAATGTTATTTTGCCCAGAAAACCTAATTTTGACCTGAATAACATCCTAAGGCATATCTAAACTATCCTAATGATTCTGGAGGTTTCTATAATACATTAAACACATTATAAACTTGTATAAAACATGTTAACATTATTTTGTGTGTAAGCCTAAGGGTAGGCTTAATGAATTGTATGTGGTAGAGGCTAGCCCACAGAGGCCGAAGACTGCCCTGCGCCTCAGCATAGAACAACATTGAGGGAAAGCTTACTGAGTATTAAAAATACTCACCTGTGTTTTGCTGCAATGTGTGCAGATCGAAAGTAACTGGTGCTGGGACTTAATTTTGGGCGGAGCTTGCACGTGTGATGCCTTGCGGATAGGTCGGCTCCTAGAGATTTTTAGAGATGCATACTTTTGCCTTTTGTATAGCCATACACATATCAGTATAGGCTTTTAGCACTTGCATTCTTTTAAACCGAAAACCAAACGCTTCCACATACATTTGACATTTGATTGTATTTGGGTTGGTTTATTGTAATGCATGTGCTACTCTTTAGATTTATCTTTATTCATCCATTCTCTTGCTTGTTTGAGTTGATATTTTAAAAGAAAAAAAGAATGGGTGTGAAAATCGTATTTAATAGAAAAATGAACCTTGCAAAATTTGGCGTCACAGCATAAATGACCTTTAAGAATTTATAATTTCTATTGGCAATATCAAAAGGACATATAGTATCATAACATTCCAACTTCTCTGTTTCATTGTTGTTTTTATTCATTTGAAATATGGCTGTCTAAGAGACAAGACAGCCTGCCCATGGGCCTGCTTTGTTTGGAGATTACCATGGCTTTCCCTTTGGCGAAGACAAGTGTGGTGGGTTTCCTATTTTTGTCTTTCCTTTGGAATGTTATTGGTCGTGTATCACTATGGTAAAAACACGTGTATACTAAATTGACATCCCTCTTGAATAGTTTGTATTGTCTTTAACTATTTCCACCTCTCTATCATTCTAAAATAAAAGACATTGGTGGAGTGTGGAAGGAACACATAAATTTGCATAAATCCAATCCCTCTCGAGTAACAACCTATAACTTGCTGTGGAATTGATGATAAAAAATGTAAAAATTCAAATTTTATTCCCAACACAAATCTGTAAGGGGATTATGCCCATGGTCTTAGCAGCATCACCTGTCACGGCAGTCACAATAAGGTCAGTATGTATAAATATCTTTAGAACCTTTATCTATGTTTAATAATGTTTACCATGGAATGACATTGATAGCTGAACCATTGTTCACCAACACTCTATCAAGAGGTTTTCCATTGATGTGAGCCTTTATATATAGTGCTTTGGTGTGGTTCACCTCTGATGGGATACCAAAATCCAAGGGTTTGTTCACCTCTTCCAATGGTTCATCCTCTAAGCAAAAATGCCCCATAGTTTTGCTTTCTTGGATTACCTCAAACATTATTTTAAGGGAATCTTCGTCTGATTCGTATTCCTGCTTGCTAACACTTTTGCCATGGGCTGGGCTATTTGTTTTGGCCACTAACACGCTTCTTTTCCTTTGTCAGAAACTCCACCAGCTTTGTATAGTTGCCTTCCAACCTCTTCCTCCATGGGTTGGCTAGCTTGCCCTTGGGTTTCTTTGTTACCTCTCTTTAAACGAGATGTCAAAAATAAAGAGACCATTTTTATGTAAAAAAAACAGTAATTCTCTTACTTAAAAACTACTTACCACTGGCTAGGCATATGTTTCTCCTTAACTACTGCTTCCCACTTATTCCACGTCGTTAGTTTCCCTTTATGGAACTTGCTTTGTGAGCTTTAATGGTGTCACTAGCCAACACCTTGTCCATGATGGAATGTTTCTGCATGTTTCTCCGTTAATTCTTCCTATCAAACCAAAAATCTCTCCTTTTATCTCGCTATTTGCAAATCTAACTGACGACTTTGCTTTGCTAACCTCATAGCTAGTTGTTTCTGTTATTCCCTTCTTTTTTTGGTACGGGTTCTTTTTCCTATGGTCCTCCGGTCTTGAACTACTACCCTTTTTTCTTCTTCTTTGAGCTCTGGTTGTTTGATGAACCACGACCTATGGCATGTTACAACCTCATTAAAATGGTTTACCTTTTTCCTTGACGTCACTTCCTCTTTCCTCACCCAAAACTTTTGAACTCTTCCCTCTAACCTTGGGCGTTATTCCTTTGTCTTCTTTCATTTAGCCAATTCCTCAAGTCAAGGGTGGCCACGTTGACGTGGTCTGCCCTTTTAGGGAACGATTCTTTGTCCACCATCATTGTCTCTTTAGGAAACTTGATTATCCCTTTGTTAATCCTTTCTTGTATGATGTTCTTGAAAGCCCAACACGCGTTAGTGACATGAGTCCACCTGTTATGGAATTTACAATAGTCTTTCCCTCTTTATTCTTCCTTTGACGATAAAGTATGACCCTCTAGCAAACTGAGAAAGTGTTCCTATAACAAGAAATCAAAAATTTCCCCTATTTTATCAACATCAAAAGTATACTATAAGCTTCTTTTGTACCTCCTTTAACATAGGAATTTGGACTTTGCTTGACAAGCTTAGGGCAAGTGATGCTTCCCTTACTTACTACTGTTGTTACAACCACCTTTGCCCTAAGGTCTTTAGGCACAACCACCAAATGGACTTCTTGAAAATAAGTGTCCATGGCCTGCTTTCTTCTAGTCGCGCCCTCTCACAAGAGCTCTTTATACTCCTTGACTTTGGTAGCCATCTCATAAAAATCATAAAAAAACCTTCCTTGAAACTTTTTACATAATTCAAAATCAAGCCCCTATTGGGCCATCCTTACAAACTCAATTTCTGGGATCATTAACTTGTATTTATTCCTCATCTTTTTGAATTTGGCAATAAAATCATCTGCCTCTTCTCCAGGAGCTTGAGTTGAACAGTTTTAACATGTCAGACCAACTAAAAACAGAGGACAAATACTAGGAAAATGTTATTCCAGTGAGAGAGTTTGGGAACAGCCCCACCAACATATTTTGGCAATTGGGATAGTCAAAAAATCCTCCACAATGCATAGTAAATCTAGCAACATGTTCCACTGTTGATTGCCCTCCTTCAGCTAAAAATAATGAAAAATGAGGGATTTTCACTCTTTGGGAAAGGTTCCCTGTCAATATTTTTCGGGTATGACTTCCTAAATTTAGTCTCGCTATAGGACAAAAACTCAGACCCATCAAATCTTAGACCATCTCTCGAACAACATTGGCATCTGTTTGACCCATGCTTTTGCCATACAGAGTTTGCATGAGTAATGGCGAGTTCTTCCCCAGGGGCACTCCACTGATCCTATGCTCAAAGCCATTGCTCCTTATGTAACATTACTGATATTGGATGGGGTGCCCTCTCATTCATAAAAAGTTGGTTGCATTAGTGGATCAGTGTAGCCTTGGGTGCGTGTACAGGTTTACCCAGTGATAATGCTGAAGTTTTAGGAATGCCCTCCCTCTTGTGTGAGGGTTGATAAACAATTGCCACATGTTTTCCTTTATCCCTAGTTTCCACTTTGCCCTTAGTCTTCTGCCTAGTGACCTCTTTGGGCATCTTTCCAATCAAGCTTTCCTATTCAGCTTCAGTGTTAATCAAAGATGGGAAGAAGCCACGGGCTCCGAATTTTTTGGGCCCTGGACATCCTCAGTCGTTTGACATGTCTTATGAAGGTTTTGTCCGGTATCTGCAACCACAGCCTGAGTTACGGCATGTGTCAGTTGGGCCATTTACTATGCCACTAACTAGGGCACGGATTGGGTCACTAACTGGGTCAAAAACCCATTTGTTGTTCCATTACCTGTATCACATCTGTCTCTGAGTTCTAGCCTCTGGGGGCATCTGCCCCTAAGGCATTGGTCACCATAGAACTATTAGTTTCTTCCATGTCTTTGGCCTCAGCCTCTCGATTTCTCGTCACCACGATTGTCAAAAGTGTCCTGCCGACAACATGCCAAATTGTTTGCCTCTTTTTGAGAAAGACCAACAAACGTTGTCCTTTCTAACTGTGAATGCACAGAAACAAAATTAGAAAAATATGAGCGTGCCAGAATTTTATCGTTATTCCAAACTAAAATAAATAAGAGCGTACAAAAATCTAAATTTTAATCAAACAATTTTCAAATGAGAAAATTAGACAATCTTTCCCCAAGGGTCCTCGATTCAATAGACTCAAATCACCAAACGACAATAATTAATAACAAGAAACAAAAATATATTGACAAATTGCAAGAAATACTCAAAAATAAAAGAGTGTCAATGGTTTGCAAAGCAACGTAAAAGCAAATTCAGAGCTTGAGTTTCTGTCAAATGTTCGTGATCATTTCCATGATGGCATTCTTCTTGTATTTGTAATGACTTCCTCTTTTAGTGGAAAATTAACTTTCCTTTGGCAAACCAAATATTCTCCCTTAATTGATTTTGTTGCTTTATAAAACAAATCAAATATTCTTCCTCTAATTGGATTCGTTTCCTTGTGTGGATGCCTTTAATTCCAATTATCTCATGTCAACTCTTACATAACGGGTATGACTTAAGAAAAATTATTGGGCCCTTGCTTAGCCCAACCCACTAACCTTGAATTACATTTAGGCCCAAACAGAACCATATTTTTGGTGAGTCCTACTTGGACAATTTTTCATCAAAGAATTATTCTTAAAGATATATAAAATATGGAATTCTTAGATTTCATAAAATAATTGTTCCTGTTCAATTCATTTTTTTTCTAGGAGTGAGTACCCCGCCCTTTGAAGACCCATGTCCACGTGGGTCGAGCACTTGGCACGGTGTAGGTCGAGCACTTGCGTTACAAAGCCTCACATTGGCACATTAGCAAGCCAGCCCCTCCACTGCCCAAGCCGGTCCCTCCGCAACGGGATCCCGCAGGACAGGGCTGGCTCTGATACCAATTGATACAGACCAATTTGTACCGGGCCTATCCTCCCTTATCAACCAATGCCCAACTGACATCCTTACATTGGACCAGCTGTAACCAAGGCCCAATAGTTGGTCGAGCGCTCTTACATTGGGCCGACCACTACTATTAAAACCTTAGCTGATAGTTAAGGAGGGGTTCCTACATTTATATTACACATTTTAGTTCTATTTTTTTGAATGTGAGATTAGGATCATATCACTGCACTATACAAGAATCACGATTTTAGGTACATCAGGAGATCTGTGATATGGCCGGTAAGCTGCAACTGAAGGTGAATTTGCTAATTCAAAATTTTCTTCAGTGTTTTTGTTTAATTTAGATGTAAGAGGATACTCTGAATTATCTCTAGCGAGTGCTAGGAGATGAAGTTTTAAAAATTTCCAGAATTTTATGAATTTTTTTTCTGGTGTCGTGTTATTTGAAGCCTGGAATTATATTTTTTTTAATTTAGATGTAAGAGGATACTCTGACTTATCTCTAGCGAGTGTTAGGGCATCACTAATGGGGTTCATGACCCCCCATGATGCGCATCACAAAAACCTCTCCCATTAGGGAGAGGTTTGAGTTGGAGGAGCGCTCCATCATAATGAAGCTTGGTGTGTGGGCTCCATTTGTGGAGCCCACCATTTGTTATATGTATATATATATATTTTTTTTTATTTTTAAATATTTATTTTTTATTTAAAATAAATAAAAATAATTTTATTTTGTATTCTAAATTTAATTTTTTGAGAAAAAATAATTTTTTAAAATTTAAATTTTAATAAATATTTTATAATAATATTTTTATAGTGTATATATTAGAATTGATAAGTTTTGACACGATAACACAATCAATGAGTATACAATTAGACACGATACGAATGACATAAATTTTATTTTTATAGTTTTTATGACATAAAAATTTAAATAATAGTAATTTTAAGAATTTTCAAAAATAATTCAATCTATTTCTTTACTAAATTTATTATATTCATATTTTTTACCAAATTTTCTAT
>CANYCX010574707.1:0-11098 GCA_948193385.1 Breynia disticha f. nivosa
TTGAGTTATGATGTTGTTGGTTTGTGGCATGATATGTTGTTGTGAATTCGGTTCTTAGGAACCGAAATTTGTGGATTGATGATATGTGGCATGTATCACATGTATGGTATGATTTATATGAAGTTGATTTCCTTATGATTCATGCTTGAATGCTTGTTGAGAATTGTATGGCGAAAGCCTTGAGAATGATCACATTCATTCATTCATATTGCATGACACTTGAGCACTTGGCATGAGAAAAGAATTGTGGGGTTAAATACCCGGATGTGCATAGAAGATCAAGTGGAGTCTCTCTTCTAATAAAATAAGGGACGATGCGTCCAATGCACAAAGAGATCGAGTGGAGTCTCTCTCTTGATTTGATATCACGGGGGATCGAGTGGAGTCTCTCCCTTAGCGTGGTTTAGGCTCCGTAGCGATGCATTGTATGATTTGCATTAGCATTGGCATAATGCATATTTATTCATGGAATTATAATTGATGATGTTGAATGAAATATGTGATATAGAATAGATGATGATTTTATGATTGTTGCCATTATGATATGAAATGTACGGAAAAAGGATTAAGTACAAGAGTGCTGCTGTTTAGTATGAAAGGGATGCCAAACGGTTTTGGAAACGGTTTGGTAAACCGTTTCCCAAACCGTTCGGCAGGATGAACGGGTTCCAGAATACCCGAACGGGTTGAGGAACGGTTTGGACCAAACCGTTCCCCAAACCGTTTCACTCTATGCACAGGTCAGTACACCCGAACGGGTTGTGGAACGTTTTGCCAAACCGTTCCCAATCCCGTTCGGATGTTCTCCAGACCGGACAAAAGAAGTAAACGAGTTGGGAAACAGTTTCCTAAACCGTTTCCTAAACCGTTCGCTTCCCAAAAACTGGAATTTATGCAGAATGATGAATGATAGGTTTTGATGATTTTTGTGGCTAAATCAATGGTATCATCGACTGGTGACTTACGGGCTACCAAAGGAAATTGGTTAGAGAACAGTGATTAATACCGTCTCCCTTGCCATTACCTTTGCACTGGCCTATGAAAGTAAACAAATGAGATTGTTGATTTTTCCTTGTGGCTTGTTTAATTAATGAACCTAAATTATAGTGGAATTAGAGGAGCTTAGGCTGGGAAAGCTGAAGGTTCCCCTACGCATGCAGCTTAATAGCCAGTGAGGATCGCTTACTGAGTATTCGTTAATACTCACGTTCTATTTTGCTGTTAAATATGTGCAGATCATTAGTAGCGGCTGGGATCTCTTTTGGCAGCGGGACATACGCGTGTGATACGAGGCAGCTAGGTCGGCGTCCTGATACATTTTGGATTTACACATTTTGAGTTTTGTATAGCCTTATACACGATAGTATGGGCTTAGCATGTGCATCCTTTGAAACCAAAAACCACGGCTTCCGCATATCTGATTTGATTTGTATTTGGATTTGGTTTTATGTAATGCATATGCTACTATTTCATTTTATATATATATATATACATACATTGTCCTTCTTCCTCTTTATTATTAATGTTGTTTTAACAAAAAAAATGGTTGCGAAAAATCATATTTATCGAAAATGAACTTAAGGAAAATGGGTTCCACAATGATATTCGAAACATTATGGATAATTTCATGGTATTGGTAATGTAACAGTAAGAGGTTATATGGAACATGTTTTTAAGATATAATGAATAAAGAATTTAAAAGGATGTCAATGCATGAAAAGGTGATTAAAGCATGTATGATGTGTGAATATGTGCATTTTAATGTGTTGAGCATGATGATTGATGTGGTGACTGAGTGTGTGAAAAGATGTTGAGAGTTCTAAAGGTCAGGTAACGTGCGTTACTTTCAAAGTAACGTGTGTTACCAAATTTCAAAATGTACGTCATTCTGGACAGTCAAGTAGAATATGTTACCTCCTTGAATAAAATATATTAATGCTCATTACTATGATACTTATGAGAATTAACGTATATTATTGGTAGGGAGAGATAGTGTAAGAATCCACCAGTGGGGACCTTGAGAAATAACAATAAATTGTGCGTGTGAATGAATGAATGAGTGTAATAGGCTTGTATGGTTAAATAAGTGGTGTTGAAGATATACTGAGTTTTAATACTCGTGTGTTTTTTGTATAAAAGCTTTCAATGAACAGATCGAGTGGTTGCCATGTAGACTTTTGCATCTACACTTTTAAGATGTGTGGGATTATTCACAGCGAGGTCGAGGATCCAACTAGATTTTGATTATGCTAGTTTTAGATCTTTATAAAACTACAGTTTTTTCTTTTGATGATATATGTAAACTTTAATTACGATTTTCCTGCCTTGTAAATGTTTTCCACAATTATTGATTCCCTCACATAATTGATCTCTCAATACATATGTGTGTCTATTTCACTTAGGACTCCTCGACGTTCAAATTAATTTCCCATAGTCAGTTAGTTTGTTACTAAATTTTTCAAAAAATATTATATAGAAATTTTCAGTATTGTTAAATTGGGAAAAAAATGGAATTAATTTTGAACGTCGCAAAAACATAGATGTGCATTTCATGTAAGCACATTAGATACCCGTACCCATGAAATAAACTTAATAAATGCCACATGCATTATGCCAAAGTTATGCTCTCTCTCTATCTCTCTTTTTATTTTCTTTATAATATAGGTTGATCAAAGGATTTATAATGCTCATTGAACAATCAAGGTCTAGCATTATTCTCTTTATTTGGCTCATCGAATAATCAAGGTCTAATCTCGCCCACCAAACAATCACGGTCGGGCTTTAGTTTCCATTATGATGCTCTGTGACCCCCGAATTCAAATATCACTCACGTATAACTTCCCTCCTGCAAGTGATACTTGAACCCGGAAATCAAGTATTTGATTTTTAATAAAATAAGATAAACAATTAAGAGATAAAAATTGAAGGACATAGAATAACAAACTCATTGTCATAAACATTTATATAAAGTTTACAAGGCATGTATCCAAAATAAATTTACACGCTGGCCTGGGTTATAAAAGAAATAAGAAACGGAGATTCCCTATTTCTATGATAACCAGCCAAAATACATTTCATGTCAATGCATACAAATATATTCATGTACAAATTCTCAAAAACCTAATCCAAACAGTGCACTGCACACCTCGGTTCGTCTCTTTATAATCTCCAAATATCCTGAGTAATGCGCACCGTCTCGACCAAAATGTAGCTTCTTAAATTCCTGCCGAGCGTTGCAGGCAATAATTGCGTGAGTTATAAACTTAGTAAGCAACATAACCATACATGGTCAACTTCATTCAATATCACATAATTCCAACATCATTTAATAATTTCAACATCATTTTAATTCAAATTATAAACATGTTCATGGTATAGAATAAGGTTATAAACTTAGAATTCATAAAATAACTCTTATCCTCATACCTAAGAACAACATTTTCCACATTTTAAGCTGATCACAGGTGAGAACGCGGGGTCAATCAACACTACGTGTTGTGGTACATAAGTACGCGGACTCGCCTCCACGCCGCGTTGTGATGAAGACAAAATTCACACCGGACACAGGTAAGAACGCGGAGTTAAAACAAAGTACGCGCGGCAGTTCAAAACTACGCGGCTTCATTCTCACCCCGTGTACTTTTGTTAAACATTTGATCAGATAAACAGGTAGGAATACGGAGTCAGAAATGACTACGCAGACTCGCCCCCACACCGCGTTCTTTAGGGCCAGGCTGTGTTTCTACCTGTTAATCCGACAAAACTCCACAGAAATCACACATCAACTTCAAAACACCACATCACATAAGCAAAACATCATCCAAAACATTTCCTATCATTTTTCATCTTCATTCACTCGTTCAATTCACATTTAAACCTTTAAAACACCATTCATAGTATAATCCAACATATTCCACACCAAGACATATAACATATTTAACCAAAATCTCCCATCATAAATCAAGCTACCAAAATACATTTACCATTAACAAACTCATCCAAACATAATCAACAACACTCCAAATTTTCATCAACCATTGCAAAACCATAACTAACTCATATGATCACCATTAATCCAAAGTCAACAAATCATAAATCATACTCCATAAAATCATGTCAAACCAAATCAATTCAAAACCAATAAACTATACAAGTTCAATGATTTACGAAAGGCACAATCATAGTGAATTGAGGATGCATATTTCTCAATGCCTTATCTAATATGATCTCTCATACCCCAAAATCATTTATACCATAATTTGACCCCTTTAGATGACGTTTGCAAACGGGCCTCGTCGGCCGGGAGCTAAGGTTACGGTATGTTACTATGGACCATAGATTTATATGCCCAATATAGGCCAAATTAATGCCCAGTATAGGCCAGAATAATGCCCAGTATATGCCAGAATAATGCCCAGTATAGGCCTGACACACTCAATCACTAAAATGTGAATGAGTTTCCACTGTGCCGCAGTAACGTATGTTTTATATACGACTGTAAATATGCTCCCACGAGCGAGTAACCCTCCCCCATCTCATATTCTTGCTCCCAATAGCCATTCTTTAATTTTACATGCTCCCAAGGAGCCCTCATATGTATGCATGATGTGAAAATAATCACATAACACCACCATGCATAACTAATCATGCTGAATCAATCAATAAACACATAACATAGCATGATCATAATCACAGTATAATTCACAGATTCACAACAACAACCACATAAATATCATCCACAAACCACATCAATCAACAATTTCCACATAACAACATTCATCATTCATACTCAATTACACTACTCACTCCAGAATTCATAAACATAACATTATCAAATCACAGCATTTTCATACACGATACAAACAAGCAACAGAAGTCTCGCTCGTGTTACTTACCTGTCAAAAGCTCGCCTAATTTCCCGTCTGGGAACCTCCTTTGCCCTGTTTAGGTCCTCCTAAACACAATTAAGGTTCATGTTAATTATGTATACATGCATACAATCTTTCCTAATGATAAATGAACGATGCTATGATGTTTAGGTACTTTTTATTATAAATTCTTCCTCATCTCTCTTTCCTCATTAACTAACCTCCACCTACCCTTCATTTAATTTCATTCTTCCATTAATACCAACCATCTCCAACTTACTTATTAACCTCACTTAGATATACTTTTACGAATTCAACTATCCAACATATAATCTAACTCTGATTTCTTCCAATTTCTTTCCCGTATTCCTAAACCATTTTCTTAACTCATTCAATATTCCTACCTCATTAAAGACCCAATCAAATTGGCCATAAATTATACCTTACTAGAGTCCATAGAAGTTAACCCTAACAACAATTCTTCAAAACAAACCCTAGGATAGAAAACCCAATCACGTCCATTTTACCTTTCTGTCTTAAAACATCGATTTCAAGTACCAAATACATGAATTAACACCAAAATTGAGTGCTAATGGTTACTACACATCTTAGGCTTTGCAACAAATCATATTTCACTCAATTCAGAGCCAAAATGAATGAAATATCACGTCGGAAAGTCGGAACATGCAGAAAAACGAGATTCAATGATTTTAAGTCAAAGAAACTCACCAATTCAAAATCTCTATCGGATCCTACAACTCCCAAACACCGAGATTCATCAAGGTTCAAGGTTAGCTAGGGTTTTCGAACTTTTGTTCGGGTTTTGGAAGCAAGAAACGTGGATGAAGAGTGAGTTAGAGAGAGATAGGAACTAAGTCACATATATATAAGCTCGGGAAAGACGATTTTACCCTCGGCCTGGTTGGCTATCTTTCTTTTGTTTTTTCTCTCTCCCGATTGACCCAACCTCACCCGATTTTAACTCCACAATATAACCTACACTCTCCAATTATTAATTAAAACTTCTTGCGAAAAATTTTCTCACATATATTTATTAAATATTCAATTAAAATCTAAAAATAACGAAAAATGGAGGGCGTTACATGCTCATCGAACAATGGTCTAATATTGTATTCTTTATTAGGCTCGCAAAATAATCAAGCTCTAGCCTCGCCCACAAAACAATTAAGGTTGTGTTTTATTCTTCATTACAATTATCACTAAAAAATCAAGGTCTAGAATTGTATTCTTTATTAGGCTCATTAAACAATCAAGGTCTAGCCTCGCCCACCGAGATCAATGTTGGGCTTTATTTTTCATCATAATGCCCACTGAACAATAAAGTCTAGTATTGTATGGTTCATTAATCTCACATCCTATATCTCATTTGAATCTAAATGCATGAATGTCATTATAAAAGACCTCAAAATCAATCATGCTCAACTTGCAATCCCCCACAAGAAACCATGCTCATCATATAATAATTTTAATACATATCGATAATCTCTATCATCTCCACAAAACATTATCATCATGTCATCCATCTGAACACATTAATCACACCATTTTCAATAAGTAAGGTAAGCATCATAAAACACCAACCATTCAAATAATTATCATCAACAACATGTATTCATGAACTATACACATTTTTTAACACTTATCATACCACATATTGTCACTTCACACACGTGATTAAACCATATATAGTTAATAACAAAAAGGTAATTGATGGATATGTAAGTGTTAAGTATAAACTTACCTTAAAATCAAGTTGTGTGTTATTAGTGTCAACCCTCCTAAATATTGTCTATAAAATATAATGAAAGTTGAGCCAATTCTTTCTATCTTTATGTTATCTCTGTGCACAAAGATTGATAGAACTCCTTGAATATAGATATCAAGGCTTAAATTAGAATATGCGAGTCACATGTCTGTATGACCTTGAAGTAAGAGATTATATTTAAAATATCCCTAGTTGGTCATTAACATGGAATGGTTAGTGAATTAAGACTAACATGCCCTTTATAAATTGGTGGGTTTTATCCTACAGCACATAAGGACATTGAGTCAGTCAAAAGTCATGGATATATTTCTAGGACATGATATTTGGATTAGATATTCACAATGAGAGCCCTACATGGTTCTGAGTCATAAGTGGTTCTCATATGCAAGTCTTGTATCAAAGTTCTTAGACCTGAAAATATCTATAAAACTCAAGATGGGTTATTATGGTCTTTAACATACACCTAATATGACTGTGACAAGGTGACAAGTATGGGCATGATTAGGTATGCACTAATTCATGTGAAAGAGCATGAGAGAAGTGAAGGGATTATCCACTCTTAAGAAGATAGAAAATGTCACCGGCAGTCAATTGACAAGTGTATGGCCATAGTCAGATGACATAACGTGCTTCATTATTTATATGAGATTTCAATGTCACTAGAATATTAAAAAGGAATTAGTTTTTATAAGCATGACTCGGTCTATATCTTATATTAATTCTGACATTTTAGGATAAGAGATTATGTAAGATTGTATAAGGTCACTAAATGCCAATTGATTTTTATTCGAATTGGTTTGTTAATATGACTTGCTATATTACATATATGACCTTTAGGAAGTTTTATTTCCTAATGTCAACTTTGAATAAACCTATACGATCGCACACAAAGAATTGACTAAAAGGATATTTTTGTTATTTCTTTAGGTAACTTATTTGGGTTAATTTAATTTGACAAATTTATAAACCCGTGCAGATAATTAAATGGAAATAGTGAGGCCCATCATAAGGACACACAGCTAAGGGTTTTTATTTTTATGATTTTTTTTTAATTAGAGTGTCCAAATTAGGCGAAATAATTAAGTAATATTAATTACAAAATAATAAAAGAGATAATTGGAGAGATATTAGGGGTTTGATTTTGAATATCAAATCCTAATATTACTCATAAAATTGACAAACTACAGAGACATAAGGAACGAAATATATTTTTGTGTAACATACAACACTCTAATTGTAATTCTCCTATGTGGGTCGCTCCTTATCTCTCTCTCTCTCCCTAGTGTATTTGTCCACTCTTGAGACAGAAAGGAGAATACTTTCTCTTATTTTGGACCTAGATAGTGACATTAAACCATTAAAAAGAAAAGAAAGTCAATTTCTCATTTTGTTTCTAGCTTGGTTTCCATATTTTTCATTAAGGAGATAGAGAGAAAGAGCTGTCACTTTGCCTAATTTCCAAAGTTAGCTCATGTGTATATGAGTATAGAGGAGATTAATCTGTCGACTACCTCTAGTTGGTAGACAACCATGTAGTAAACTAGTTCTTGGTGATATTATTGAGATTGTGGAAGTACGCATTAAACATAATCAATTCTAAACTTAGAATTTTCTAGGCTTAATCCTCTGTATGATTATCTTGGATGAAATTGGATTGAGAATGTTTGTCTAAATTATGTGGTGTTATTGTACGAACATATTAGAAAGCATGTCTAATTTTTTACACGTGCCCTTCTGATAATTGCTCCAACTAACCATACACAATTAGTAATCATTTCTTTTCATCTTTTTAAAAATAAATTCCATTCCTTTTGTTAACCTGAACTCTTTTTCACTAAATCTACAAGTTTCTAACATTGAAATACAATTAAGTTTCCACCATTACTCCTATACCTTATTTGCATGACCCACTTTCTTCATCTTATTCTATAACATTTCTAGTTCATACCTTTCTAAGGTTTCTAACTCAATTTGACACAACTCAAGCATTTTTAACTTCTCATCCTCCCCTAGTCTCTCTTACTCCCTTTTTATCATAAAAAATCTAGCTTTATCCTCTACCTTCAAACAAACCCTAGACCCATTATCTTTGTACAATATTACTCTCATATTCCTAGTTAAAGACACAAGGTCAACACCCTAAATCATATCTCTTCTTATTTTCTCCATTTTCTTACAACCAACTCTCAACAAGTAAGAGACTTTACCTTGAGAGGGTGTTTTACAATGTCAAGACCTTTTTTAATGAGGCGTTATCATATTCTTAGTGTGGAAGGTAGTGGGGACTGGTTTTCCAACCTTGGGAACTGGTTTTCCAACCTTAGGGAATGGGTTTTGGGAATGTGGGGTGGTTTTTATAATGTCAAGAAATGTGTTTGTGTGTTCAAATTAAGCGTTATATAGTCTCTAACCCATTTTAAAAAGTTTCATCAATGTGCATGGTATGGTGCATGGTTTGGGCAGCCTGTACACTAGCTTGTACATTTAATCCGCCCACACCCAAACTACAACATTGTGCGCAGCTCGGTGCATGATTTTACGAAACCGTCCCTATTTTGTCCATTTCTCCACATTTTTGTGTACACAACTTATCAGGTTTCATTATGCTATTATTCTAATTATTAATTAAACCCATTTGGGGTTAATTTAAGGGTGTTACATTGGACATTAAAGGTGTGGTGTTGCACTATTTTCTTAGTGTTTAAACTTAGTCACTTAGGCACTTAGAAAACCCAACATGCGTTGGAGGTTTTTACAACAAACCTATCAGACGTCATATACAGTAGGACAGTTTGCAGAGAGGGGATCATCTTATTATTCCTTCGATTTTGGCTGGCACTAGTCTTGGAGAGTATCAGTGGCCTCTCAAATTGCTGCTGAAATCATCTTTTGTACTGTCATATTCCATTAGTAAACATTCATCTTTCCACGAATACCTTTCAACCTTTTCTTTACTCACTTTGTTTATTATTTTTACTATTTTATTGCCTCATCCACTATGCTTCTATCACAATACTCCAACATCTTATATAATTAAAACAAAGTGCAATAGTTATAAAAAGTTTAAAATAAAATATGTAAAATAAGAAACACATGACTTAAATGACCGTGTAAGAATCCAATTATCATAGACAACAAGTCATTGGTACTCCGTTCAAGTCAAAATGAACACTTGGTAAATGAATATTTAATAGGTTCATCTTGCCAAGTAAATAGTAAAATTGATTCCTTGCTAAAGACTTTGTAAAGAGGTCCATAAGTTGTTTATTTGTCTGCACATATTATGGTTTAACAACTCCTGCAGCAACTTGATCACGTAAGAAATTTATGTCGATCTCTGCATGTTTTATTCGACCGTGGAACATAGAATTTTTACAAAAAAAGAGCAAATTGATTGTAACCTTTGAACTATACTACAGTTGAGTGAGAAATGCCAAAATCCTTTAGCAAAGCAATTAGCCACATGATTTTACAACTAGTTGCAAACAACGCTCTGTATTCAGCCTCTGTTGTGACACTTGCTCTGATGAATTGCTTTTTAGACCTCCAATTCACTAGTGCTGTGCCCAAATAAGTACAAAACCTGTTACTAATCAATGTGTATCTAGAAATAAGCCTCAGTCATTATTTGTAAATGCCACAGGTTTCAGTTCATTATCTGCTGGGAAAAATAAGTCTTGTCCTCGAGTAGCCTTCAAATACCTTAAAACTTGATAAGCTACTCTTAGATGCTTTACAGTTGGAGATTCCATATACTGGGACAAAACACGTGCTGAGAAAATCGTATCGGGCTGAGAAAAATTTAAGCAAAATAACTTCACAATTAAGTTTTGATACAAAGCACTGTCAATTAAAACATCATCAGTATTTGTTTTTTCAAAATTTTTGGTTTTGCATTAATGGAGCAACCATAGATTTACTATAAAACCCAAGTAATTGGACCTATTTTAGCTTTATATATATATATATATATATATATCATAATTCAGAGGCATCTGTTTCTACTATTTTTGGAAGATTTGGATCAGCTAAATGCAAACATGGAATCTCTTGCACCCTAGATTTGATCGTTTTAACTATATTTGTATGTTCTTTTGACCATAGAACTGGGTTTTTCTTGAGTCTGTCATGCAATGGTTTAGCTAATCTATTAATATTTGGACAAAAATCTATCACATAATTTAAACTTCCTAAAAATCTTTGAAGTTGGGTTTTGTCTAAAATTTTGTCTGGAAACTTTGTAGCAAATAATAATGACCTTTCAATTGGAGTGATGGTTCCTTTTGTAATCCAATGTCCTAACAATCTAACTTTTGTTTGAAACAAAGAAATTTTAGATTTTGAAACTGCTAAGCCATTTTTTTGAACCACTTGTAAGAAGATTCTAAGGTGTTTGAAATGTTGGTCTATTGCTTGAGAAAAAATTAAAACATCATCTATATAA
>CANYCX010575253.1:0-15867 GCA_948193385.1 Breynia disticha f. nivosa
AATTTAAAATTGATTGTTGATGGATTAGGTGAGGATAAAATAATCTGGTTCGACCAAGGACTAACCTTTTCCTTCAAATCCTAACTACAAAATTTAAGATAATTATACAAAATAAATAATAACTTAGATAATAATTAAATATAAACTGAATAAAAAATTACTTATGTGCCATCTGCTTGTCTCCACAGAGGATAGATCTCATCTGGGTCGAGGCCTTATGAACGACCAAGAGATGGGGCTACTGAAGTGGATGCCTCATGATCAGCTCGTGCAAACTGTGGCTCCGAACAAGCTATAGGGAGCTGAGGCGAGTCGGACAATGTAAAATTTGTACCTTCGAGCTTGATGTCAAATAAGTCATCATTTGACTGAGCTCTACATTGGCAGACGTCGTTAGCAGAAGTAGTTGTGCCAACCTATGCATAGAAAGTGGAGTGCTGAGAGCAGCTGTCTATGGCACGTGAGACGATGTAATGTAGGACTCTTGAATGTACTAGCTTGATAGGTCAAACTACGACCCTGGTAGAGGTGTAGAGGGAACCGATCCTCGAGGGGGTCAAGTGCAATGTCTACCAGCTCTACATCCAAACATACTGAAAAATTTCAAAACTAATGTAAAATTGTATTTTCAGTGCCTAGTGCAAAAATTTAATTAAAGCAATATAAAATTATAGTTTAGACCCTGAAAGACAAGTTTCACTAAAAACACTCAAATTTATATAAAATTATAGTCGCAATCCCTAAATATCAAAATCAACTAATAATACACATTGTAATATAAAATTACACATTTAGTTCTTATGTATGAAATTTAACTGAAAATGCCCTACATAATGAAAAATACAGTTAGCACTTATATAAGTCATAATTCAATAAAAATAATCTAATTCCAAACAACAACAATTAACTAATAATACCACTATAAATTAAAAAATAATGTATTAATATAAAGTAAAAAAAACTTACTTTAACAAATTTTCATAGGAAACCAAAGAAATTTACTAAGCTAAAAGTGAGTTTGAGGTGGAAATGAGGAAGAGAGAAAATAAGCCCTTATATAGACCACAAAATTAGCATCCACAAGTACGCTAAGTGTATGCCACGTGGCGGCAAAGTTTCCACCAAAATTTTGGAATTTAACATCCATATGGATGCTAAACATACTTAGCGTCCACTTGGATGCTAAGTGTATGCCATTTGTTTAATATCCACGTGGGTGCTAAATGGGTGTATTTAGCGTCCACGCCGATGCTATTCTTTGAATTCCATAATTTATTTTTTGCAACAACATACCATTAATTTTACTCTGGGATATTCGAGAAGATACACTTGAGCTTTCTTAGTGTGAGAAAATGTATTGGTTTTTAGTCAACATTTTCTTATGCTTTTTTATGTCCACAACCTTAATTTGTGGATGTATTTAGGTTCCTTTATAGTATTTCATATCAAACTATGAGAAATTAAGGATAATAACACGCTTTAATATTGCTTATATATGCTTAATTATTTCATCCAATACGCTATAGAAATCCTCCACTTCATTTCTAAAATTTTTCCCCAATAGACAAAATGCCATTATATTCTATTGGTCTTGTTGCTAAATGTGTTTCGGTGTGAAATTGATATCCATTAAACATATATGAAGGATATGTATTCACAATCTATATAGGTCCTCTCGCTAATGATATGATGTGTTCACTTGTTATGGTATGTGTTACTAGGTTGTCGACATGCAGCTAATTCGGTAGATATGAAATTAATAAAACAAAAATAAATGAATGGATAATGGTCGGATACATTATTAACACTTGCAAAATAACGAAATTATTTCTTATGAAAGAGTGTACCTATGATGAAATTGTGAGTCCAAAATAATTTGTTTATCGTTGGACTAGAAAGTCGTATTCAAAAAATATCTGAAGTAAAAAACTTTTTGTTATGGGATATTAATTAATTATTCAAATGTATAATCATATAATTGAAATCTATATATGTATTCAACAAAAGGCTCAAATTCTTCATAATTCAATAGTTTGTAATTTTGGATCATGTGATACTCCTTGTTAGTTAGAAGTGTTCAAAAATGTCTGTCAGATGTACATTTAGGATATGTGAAATTCGATAAATCGTCCAGACCTACTCATTCTTTAATGTCTTCAGCGACACTATCGCGAGTCATTCGATTAGTCACATCGTGATTATTGAAATAATAAGGGCAAAATGTGGATGCCTCTTGCATGATGTACGCACCACATATGGAACATTCAACACAACCTTTGTTACTAACGGTGTTCTTCAACCTGAATAGGAACCAGAAAATACATATAATATAATTAATATTTCATACTACAGTTTTCCAACCGATATATACATATATGAAATGCACATACCTCTCAAACGGATACATCCATCTATATTGGACAAGGCCGCACAATACTGCTTTCATTGGTAAATGAATAGGCAATTTCTCCATCGAATAAAATAAACTGGGTGGAAATATTATCTTAAGCTTGCATAACATAATTGATATTTCCTCATGTAAACATCTTATCCTACTATTTTAGCTTTTAAAGCATAACAAATATGATTCTTAAAGAATGCACTCAATTATCCAATTGACTCCTAGCATTTGTTCTCAAGAAATACATGGAAAACAACAGACATCATCCTTTACATGAAAACATGGCAATCATGAAAATCCTTATCTTTTTCAAGTCTATGCATCAACTTAAATTGGAAGTATAACCATTAGGAAAATTGATGGATTTAATCCATCAAAAAACAATATCTTCTCAGAACATCATCAACTGTGTTGAACATATCAAAAACATTTTTCTCAATGTGCATGCCATCCAGAATTATGTCTAATTCGTAATGTTTCCCAATATGGAAGGTCATAAAAAATTCTTTTCTTCTTCCATCCCGAGTCTCTGCTAACTCATGTATTGTGATCCTCTGTGTCATCCACAGTTATTTTCATTAATGCCATGTTTTTTATCTGCCATAAAACTTCGTGACCATTACAAATAGGTGGTATAGTTTTTGTTAGTACTCTTTATACTTTGCAAAATTCATTCATGTTATCCCTAAACTAGTTTTCTAGTGGTAAGAACTTTCTATGGAAATCAAACTACTACATTTTTCTTCCATTTTTTAGGTAAAAAACAATAGTAAACCAGTAAACTCCATACAATGTGCAAAAATATACTCCCCTAAAGCAATCCATCCTATGAATTTAATAACCCATATTTGATGAAAAGAAAATTTATTAAATTAAATTATAATTATCAGTCCAACAAATACGTACGAGACAACATAGAATATTTTGAGAAGTCACTAATAGTCTGTATCACAGCTGCATGCATAACAAAATTTTGTTCTCTCGAAAAATCATAATGATGGTCGTGTTGCACTAAAGACTCCTTAACTCTTCTATCAATGGTTGTAAGAAGACATCTAATCGTTGCTTCAGGCTCTTTGGACATGAAGCAAGTACAGTTGCAAAATCACCTCATCTTGCATATAGATTGATAGAGACAGGTTATATGATGTCAAAATCACAGGCCAACATCAATACTGCTGATCGAATTCTCCAAATGGATTAAAACCATTTGTGCATAAGCCATCATCACATTTCAAGATTCTTCTACCTAATCTTAATGTACACAATTGAAATATTTCCACACCTCAACATCTGAAGGTTATCTCATCACACCTTCTTCATGTACGTGCTTCGCATGCCAATGCATGTGAAAGTAGTGGATTTCGACACAAATGCATTATCTTTGCAACCTCTTTATGCTTGGAAAATAAAACATCCAACAATATGGAACTAGTTTAGCCTTCCCTTACTTCCACCTTGGATGTCCACACGTATTACAAGAATCAATGTCTGCGATTATGTAATTATTTTTGTAAGAATCAATTGCTTTGCGACAAAACAAGTCCTTCAATCAATTTTCTCGTGTCATGGTATGTCTTTAGTAAATTTTCTCTGGGCAGAAATGTGTCTAGCATAATTTGATAATATGTCGTATCCCTGCTCTATTATTTTTAATTTGGATTTTAGGCTAAGTAATTCAATCGCCACTACTAATTGCCTTATATTGCATCGAGGCATAATGGCCTATTATTAGCTTCTAACAGTTCGTACATAAGTTGGGCTTCCTAAATTTGGGATCTCCAAAATGTGTTGAATTTTTTAAACTTCTTCTGCCTTATTTTGCTAGTTATTGATATCAATATTAGGACAAACACAAAACCGTCGTAAACCTTCTGCTCCATATTTCTCCCAAACTGATCTGTCCAAAATGTCAGACCAACGTCATTAATAGTTACCCTTATCGGGTTTGCATCGTAATTGCTTCTACAATCTTCATATTGTCATGGCTTGCCAATAATGCATTAAACATTTCTTTTATCTTTTTGTATTCCACTAATTGTAATTGCTTATAAAATCTCAAAAAATAATTTGTTCTTTCACTTTATCTAAACTATAAAATTTTCTATTTTTACACTTTTTATAAGGGCACCATATTAATGAATTATTTAAGTCGAGCGGATAAATCGACATACAAAACTCCATGAATTGTTCAACACCAGCAATAAACTCATTCTTCAATAAACCATTCATAGTACAGACATACATTCACTCATGCATATTCTTTCTATTATTTTGTGCATAAATAATTAGACAATGCTATGTTTACTTATAAAATAATTATATATACATAAATTAAATTATAATAAAAAACACAAACATTCAAATTTGCTATCTACAATAATCACAACATATATCAACATAACTAAAAAAATATTTAAATATACATACAAGTAATTAACTTAAAACTTACAGTTATATTTGTTCAAGCTTCCAACCATCGAATAATCCAAAGGACTCGACACTCTCGTCTTAGCACAATATTAGCCACACATTTTCATGCAAATGTATAAGACATACATTTGAAAGAAGAAGCACAAGATATTTATAGAAAACTTGGGGGAAATTTTTCTCACTACATGATGAGCGCATAATATGAGTATATTTTCATACTGTAAATTGTATGTTATGCACATATCTTAGCTAAATTTCCCTTAAAGATTGCATTTTAAATCATAATTAATATGAAAACTTCATTTATGTTGAATGTGATGCTTTCACAGAGAATAGTTTTTATCTTTATAGATTATCGATTGTTGTATGATTTTACATTCTTGATTTGATATTCTATATTGATTATTATGTGAGGAGATATATGGATAGGTTTGTATCAAATTAGAGAGAAATGGGCATGAACTGTGCAACACGCTCGGTGTGCAAACTCGACATGGATCAAATTGTTCACATGTCATGTTCGAATTTCCATGCATGGCCTATTTATGAGAGAACATCCATCATGTTGAGTGTTTGGGCACATCATGTGCCCATGTTCATCAATATAGGTTTTTGATGATTTATTTTTAGGACGAGGTGTGTTCAAAATGTGCCAACATTGTGCCATTTAATTAAAACATAGAGCACGACCCGTGTGGAATTTAGCATGCCTGTGTCGAATAATATAACAATGCATAGTAGTTTTGAGCAGTAGATAGGAATAGATAGAAATTAAGGATTAAGCTTTAGAGTTCTATGATTTTCCTTCATGCTTTCCCTGGTTTAGATCCCTTATTTATTTTTCTCTTAATGATTTTGCACTCTCTTTATATTTTTCTTCCTTGCTTGTTTTTGTTTGACTTTTATGTTTTGTTTATTGTTGATTTATTGTTTGCTTCATTTTATTTTTATTTTTTTTATTTTCTATTTTTAGTTGCTAAGTTGTTTTGTTTTTTGAGTTTTCTTTAGCAGGCATATGCATGCCCATACGAGGAGCAAGACGAAACAAGCACAATAAGCAACCACTAGTAGTATGGTGGTTCACATTCTAGTGGATTTTTCTAGTAGTACCATTTCACTGATGCATTCTACCAAGAGTAGTACAGGTAACAACATGGCGGATAATCTGGGAAATCTAGTTGCACACTTACCTCAGGCCTAAACTATTATGGATTATGTCAGACCGCCCATTTATGGGATAGGTCGGGCTAGAAAAAGACCTAGAATTCATGCTAATAATTATGAAATCAAGCCATAGATAATCCAAATGGTCCAAAGTTAGATTCAGTTCAGTGGGAAGTCGTATGATTTTGCAAATTCTCAAATGTCGAGCTTTTTGGAGTTTCTGTATATATTCAAAATTAATGGAGTTTTAGATGGTGTGAAATATTTAATACATTTTCCCTTCTTGCTTAGGGATAATGCCCGCTCATGGTTTCGTAGTCTACATTTTGGATCGATTGAGACATGGAATCAACTTTGTCATCGCTTCTATGAAAATTACTTCCTACCTTCTAGGTTAGCGCGATTATAAGGGGATATCACAAAATTAATGCAATTTTCACAGGAAAGTTTGGGCAAGATGTGGGAGCGCTTTAAAGAACCCCACTATAAATGTCTGGATTATAGGTTGGATTTGTGTTTGCAGTGGAGGCATTTACGATGGACTTACTTCAAAAGCAAAGGAAGCTCTGGTTAAGCAGATGATTGATTTAGGATACATAAGAGTCTGGAGGAGTACATGGAGTTGATCGAGGAAATGACACTTAGTAGCTATGATTGGAGTGAAAGAGTCAAAAACCTACGAGACCTCAGCTCCCTTAACAATCTACAACATTGCAGGTAGACCATATTACGACTCTCAAGGCACAAATGGTGGGTCAAAGGAAACAAATAGAGGAGCTCACAAGGTTACTTAAGGAGCAAGATATCAGTGGATGTCCAGATCTGAGACCTATTCATTGTGTTACATATGGCAGTGGTCACTCTAAACAGTTATGCTATTAAAAATCTTATTTATATGACAACCAACCATACCCATATACCTCGAGACCACTTATGGAGAAGATTGAGTACATAAATCAGAGGCAGCCATATCAGTACCCATACCAGCCTAGATCGTTTTAACCTTCTCACTACTATAAGTCACCCTACTCTCATAAATCGTATTCACAACCTCAATCTACATCTCACTCACCTTACCAACCTTCATACCCACCACAACATTCTCATCAGTATTCATCTTCATCCTTTCATACTCCTCCCAAACTAGCTCTTTCTTCTCACAAAAACCCTTCTTATTAGCCACCGCATACAAGAAATTTACAATTTCTGAACTCCAGTGGCTTCTCTCCTACCAAATCTAGTAGTGACAGTTCAACTAATTAGTAGAGAGAGGATAAAGGTTTAATGAGTCGAGAAGATGGACAGGACTTTAAATGCCAAAATTAAGATTTGTACAGCATGCAAAAAAATCTTGAGTTTCAGATGACCCAGATGGTGAAACAGCTTGGTGTAAGGCCACAACGTTCGTTACCTACTAGTAATTAAAAGAACCAAAAAGCACAAATGAGCACTCTCAGTTTATTGTACGAGGAGACACCTATCCCGTACAAGTCTATGGTTGGGGTAGAGGATCAAGTGAGCATGGATGACGAATACCTTTCTAGTGGGATGTTAAAACAGCTGTATCCCAGCAAGTTTTAGAGGATAAGAGTCAGAACAACATCAATAGAGTCTCAAGGAATTTTATTTACATTCCTCCGATCCTAGTAATGTTACCTGACTTAGGAATTTTCTCTATTCCCAGCTATCTTAATGAGATGTTCGTCAGAAAGTCACTAGTACATAGCAAGTCAAGAGTCAATATTATGTCGTACACAATTTTTTCTTGCTATAAGAAGTCGAGCTTCAAGAATTCACTACTCATCTCCAGTTGGTAGATCTTCTGTAAAGGAATGTGAGATTCGTACACCTGCTTATTTTGTGTCACAGATGTTGGGTATTAAGTTGCAGTAGTGTACAAACTATGACGAGCCTTCTTTAGATGTATGTTTGTTATAGTTATAAGGAGAAGTGGAGGCTAATCAATGATCTACACAGTTGGATTTTTTTGCCAATGTCTCTATTTTAGATTGAGCAGCGAGTATGGAAAGAGTTAAGCTGCAATTTGATACAGACAACCGGTAGGACTTTTCCATTTTTACTTTAGAGTCATCCATATCCTTATTATGCACTTCACCTGGAGAGATTCAGTTACTAAGTGAGGATAAGGATCAACTGTTCGATATCTTGCTTAAGTATCTAGATAGGACATGAGGACAGTATAACTCTTGTCAATTTTATTAACTCCGAGCTTTGCCATTGGTCGAGCTTCAAACAGGGAATGAATCACCCTTGTGAATAGTTTCCTTTAGCAAGATTTATCTTTTGAATGCTTAGGTTAGTTGTTTTCTTTTTGTGGATATGACCTGCATGAAAGATGTTGTTGGGAGAATATGATGAGTTTTTGAATGTTTGCATGACGACTGATGACGGTCTGGATTTTGGGCGTTGAATTAATAATTTAAAGTTGCCTTCAGCAATACAGTGACCAAACACGACCGTCATACTAAGAGCACGACCCTCGTGTTTTCATTCCAAAAGCATGCCTCATGCCCATTACCAATTTTTGTAAAAATTCTTTCTGGAATAAATTCCAATTTTAGCACCCTTGTTTTTTTAAACCAGTCAAGCATGAAAGGGAAAACGATTTAATAAAGTTTACAAATCGTTTTACTAGACCAATGATGGCCAGACACAATATGATTCAAAATACGAAAGCAAATAGAAAATTTTTTACATGCCATGTTTGTAATTTTTGCTAATGTTAAAGTTGTACAGACATATAAGACAACATAACCAAAAACCCTAGGAGCTCGACCTTTCTTCAGTATCGCACCGCTAGCCCTGCCGAAAAGTCGTTCTATCCCTGGTAGCTGTCACTCTGCACACATTCAGCAAAACAAGGGTGGGTATTTAAAAATACTCAGTAAGCGACCCCTTAGTGTTATCAAGCTGGGGTGTAGGGGAACCTTCGGTCAAAACAGGTGTACAAATGCAGTACAAAGCCATATTTGCACCTAATTCCCGTAATGGCTCACCATAGCCATGCCACAAACAAGTTATTTATGTGTTTTATGCCTTAAGAATTCATCCTAAATCATTCTCTCACTTTAGATATTAATTCGTACATTATCCAGCCTAAAATTAGGTTTCTGAATTATATTAACATATGTTTATATTGTTCCTAACGTACGTTATTCATCTGCAACCCCCACGAAATCCAAGAAAGAATAACGTATATTTTTTAATTGGTAACATACGTTACCATGCATTAATGTACCTTAATTGTCTCATTAACGTATGTTAATGCCATACAGAGTCATATTTCAGCACTTAAGTTCAAGTCTCACACATGCACATCTCATACAATATTCACATGCAACAACAGAACCATCTTAGGCTTACTTTTGACCAATTTACTCATCATAAAACCTCCTATCATATCTATGATCAAACACTCATTAAACGTCTAATCCTAACTCTACAACAAGATTCTAGTGCACATCATTCACTTCAACATACTTACATCAGTAGCATCTTTTCCACATATACATAGTCCTTTAGCTTATGATCATATTCTAACATCATCCACATTCAATTATAACAACATATGTAATCTTTCATACTTTAAATATAACCAAAATAACATCATACTCATCCCACTATTCCACACTCAACCACATTAAATCCATTCAGTTTTTATTTAGGAACATAGGGAACACATTACCATCAATCCCAAACAATTCAACAAAGCCACAAAATCAACAAAAGAACAATTGTCACATTTCTCATTATTCTCATTGTAAACACACTTATAAAAAACCTTCACAAATACCAATTCACCTCAATTCAGATAGGCATTCACAATTACATCAATACATAACCATACACAGTTATATAAATACATAACCACACACAGTTATATAAATACATAACCACATAAGATTATACACAATCCATCCAACCCATAACATGCATGCATAATGGATGCAATAAATTCCATATAAATGGGAATGAAACGCTAATGCATTTCCACACACGGATGATATGCTCCAGAGCCTCAAACACAGTCAGAGAGAGACTTCACTCAATCTCTGTCGTTTTAAACTTAGCCAGAGAGACACTTCACTCGATCTCTTCTACTTTCCATACTTATAGAGAGATTTCTCTCTCTTGTGCATATTGGGCCAAACCCTTTGTTTTAATACAAAGAGAGACTTCACTCATCCTTGCACATATTGGGCAAAACCCTTTGTTTTCTTATAAGGAGAGACTTCACTCACCCTTGCGCATATTGGGCCAAACCCCTCTTATATCAAGAATTTCATGCAATGATGTTCACACATTGCTACATGAAGTGAAATGAATGCGATGCAATCCATTTTTCCAAAGGCCTCTAGCCACAAACATTATCATAAATGAGCATCTTGCATAAATGATGTCAATCAAGCTTTTACTCACACACCAACCATTCAACACTTTACATTCAATATTCTCATGTTATCATTTAGATGTCATTCATCTTAACATAAGGCATAGCAAGTGCCATTCATCCATGCAAGCCATCATGGTAAGTCATCTCACAACAAGCAAGTCATATCAGTCATTCTTACATTTACAGCAATGAATAACGTATGTTACACTACTGGTAACATATGTTATACCCCATTAACATGCGTTATCTATACATATAACATATGTTAATGGCCAGCAGAAGCAATCTGTCCACACTTTAGCTAAAATCTGAGACTTATGCATATTTCACACCATTCAAGCATACCAAACAAGCATCTTAGCCCTTTTAATTCAACCCTTTCATAGCTCTTATACCCACACCAATTTCAAGAAAACTAAAAACACTTTCAAATTCAAGCACCTAACCAATTCAATTCATCACAACGTATTTTCCATACAATTTCATAAGTTTGACAAAAATGGAATTCAAGCACACCATTCATCCAAGCATACATCTTACACTATCACATGACGATTAACATTTTGAGAACATATATTTAACCAATCAAGGATTAACACATCCATAGTAAGTGTCAAGTACACTTACTAATCATATCCTTAGCAACTTCTAAAGTTCCATACAAGTATACCATTCTTTCATGAACACCTTTATAATATCACATAAACAAATATAACAACTAAACCATACAATTAACCAAAACAAGGCAATCATTGCAAGAGTAAGCATAAAAAACACTTACCTCAGAATCAAGGGGTCGATTCATCACCCGATTCTTGATTCGGGTTTCGAATATGATACCTACACACATTTAATCCCATTTAATATCGTTTAACATACAATGATTCTAATTTTAACATCCCAAATTTTCTACAAAACCTAATTCCTTAAATCTCACCAAATCTTGTGTTTTTAGGCTAGAGGTTTATGGAATCATGAACTACTTAGAAAACCCAGTAAAACCCTAACAAATGCACTTTTTTTACTCAACTTCTAGCTTACAATCAAGAGTTACCTTACCTCCTCTTTTTTCCAAAACCTTAATGTGAGAGATTCTGATGAGTGGGGCAGATTTGCTATTAATCTATTGAAATCGAGGTGTTTGTAGGTAGGTTTGGTGTTTGGGAAGGCTTAGGAATGATGTGTGGATGTTATGAGAGAGTTTGGAGAGTGTGGGGTGTTTTCCCCCGGTTATGGTTTTTTTGCCTTTTAATGACATGTACAGACTCCCGTTAACGTACGTTATTTGTGCCATTAACATACGTTACAAAAAATGAAATTTTAGGCTGCCAGGGAAGAATAACGTATCGTATCAAGTTGAGCTGATATGATCGTATCGAGCATTGGCGTAGAAATGAACCCTTCTAAGAACCCTTATTTCTCAAACTCTCCACCCAAAACACAGTAAAAACTCCTTGAGTCGACACAACAGACCACACTACTCCACAAACCACTCTGCACACCCTTCGACACTCACCAACAGATCAATTTCTTCTTCAATCCACCTAAATGGCTGCTTCTTCGAGAAAATGCCAGCAAATCGACGCACTGCATCCTTACTTGAGTTTTGATCATGATTTAGAGAAAGTGAGGTACTCTCTTCTTTCTAACTGTGAAATGCATATTTAGGGATGTTTAGATTTTGACGTGTTAGAGAGATTGATTTACATTAGGAGACCAAGGAATTATTGTTTAATGGATGTTTTATTGAGTATGCCAATATGGATACCCAATTAATTTTGGGTACGGTTCTTTTTCTAGATTTTATGGTCAGTCTAAATGCAGATTTTAGAGAGTAGAGTCTCCAGTTTTAGATGGCAAAAGAATGGCACAAATGAAGCTTTAATAAATTGAAGAGGGTTATATGGAGCCTAGGTGTGATCAAGAATCCCCATAAATTCCACACATTTTGATTGGTATATTCACAATATTAGGGAGTTTTAAACAGAACTGACTAATTACCCAGTAGAAATTATAATCTCAGCCAATCTAAGTTCAATAATTATAAGAATCCATGTTTATGGATTTTTCATAGGTTTCTCACTTGTTTGATCATATTGATGATTGATGGTGATGGTGTTACTAGTAGGTGCTACCTTCACTACATGTATGCCTGTCTGTACAGTCAACCTATTGATGTGGCACACTTATTCTTAGATCATATCTATCAGAAATGCAAAAAGAAAGCCGGTGCAATCATGGGAGTGTACTTTATTATGAGGATAGCCACAAAGTTAGGTATTAATTACCTGAGCGAGCCACATAACATGAGTATGAGATTGATTGCTAGTTTGGAGATATGATCCTAGTTGGGAGCCGTGGAGCACCAACAGAAGGAGCTTGCAAATAAGCATAGGGCCCAATCTCAGCACATTGAGAAAGTAGAGTAGTATTATATTGTTAATGAGTAGCTACTTCAATCACAGAGGTTTGTGTAGGTTGGGCTTCAACAACATATGCTCCTAAATGAGCAGAGGATTCAAACACAGAAGTTCAGTGTTATGGTAGAGCTTCTAAAGTTGATTAGAGATTATTTTAGCTACAATATTGATAGCTCTTCTGATATAGGTGATTCTTCTTCTATTAGGGAACATCGTTCGTGTCAGAACTGACATCCATCACCAACACCACCAACCACCTTGTCCACAACTGTTCTGGAGCTTATTCCTATGCTTCCACCAGCAGCCCAATAAGACCCTACATCTGCTAAAAATTTCAGTTATTTTCTGATAGAGGTTCAGTACCTTCCTCTGTAGTATTTACCAGGAGACATTCTGCATTTCCCACCTTAATGTTGATCATTTATAATGGCATTGTATGAATAGAGCATTATAGACATATTTTATTATTATATTGGAATTTATATGGTATTACATATATTTCACTTTGAGACTTATGTACATACCATATATGCATTGTATACTATGTTTGGATGTGATATTTTATTGTGTGTTGCTAGATTGAGGATTTTCTTTGTAGTTTTTTTATGTTATTGATTGAGTTCATGATTGTTGGTTTGATTGTTTGTAGGTATTATGATTAAATAGGTTCTTTCAGTTTATTTTACCACAACATGCCTTTGTTTCACTTAACACAATGGTCGTGCTGCATCACTAACAATTTTTATTAGTGCAGGTGCTCAACACAGTGTTTGTGTTAAGTTTTGTATAGCTTAGTGTCGTATTGGGGTTGTAGGTTTCTTTGTAAAAACATCAATCACAACACCATAAAAACTATTTCCTATGAATCCATGCATTGTATACGTAAACTAGTTTAGTTAATTAGGTTTCTGTACCTTAAGATCCACGCACGACTAGTTCTTAATCAACAAAAACATAACTATGATGTGAAAACTAGTCCACACAATCTTCAAGCTATATTTGACCAAGAACCAATAAAAAACAAGAAGGAAGGCCTCCTTATATATAGTATACAACTAGGGTTTAAATAGAGAGAAATGAGGAGAAAATTATGGAAGCTAGAATCCAATTTTATCTTTATCTCTTCCTTATCTTTATCCTTAATTGTAGCTTGATTAGATTAGGATTTAAATACAATTTATAATCCTAATCAAATTAGGATAATTAAGGTTTAGAAGAGATAAGAATGATTGACACATTTTAAGACAACAAATGTCCTAAATATGATTTTCTCTCTCCTTGTCCTAATCTCTCTTTGTCCTAATCTTTTCAACAATGATCAGTTAATTAAATTCACAACTAACCAATTTTTGGCCTACACCCTTGGTCTATATTTTTGTCTAAAATTACTCAATTTATTTCCTCATATATTTGTCCTTAAAATGGCCAAAATATATGTCCCAAATAAAAATGTAAATTTTACCCTTTTTAGACCTAAACTTCGTGTGTGATCCTATAGGTCCATTTAACATTGACATTAAGGATAATTTAACCCTAAATTCATAAACAAACTCTATCAAAATGCTACGACAACCCAAATTAAATGAGGATGTTGTGACACCCATTTGAACTGAGGCAATCTTACATAGTCCCTTACCTTAAATGTCAAGATTACATATGGCATGGAATAGTCATCCTTATTTATTTAATTCCATTTCTTGATATTCTAGTGACACTGATTTCTTATATAAATAATGTCATACATTATAAGATCTGGGCATGGCTATAAACTTCTCAATTCACCGATCAAGTGGCCAATGACACTTTCTCTCTCTTAGAGAGCGAATAATCCCATCACTTCTCTTATGTTCTTTAACATGAACTAATTATTACCTGATCATACCCATACTTGTCATCCTATTACGGACACATTAGGCATATGTTAAATTAATCAAAAGTCCATCTAGAGTTTCATAGAGATTTCTAGTCTAAGAACACTAATGTAATACTTGCAAATAAGAACCACCTATGACTAAGAACTATGTAGTGTTCTCATTGTTTGATCTAATCTAAATACCATGTCCTAGACATGTATCCATGATCTCTGATTGACATCTCATGTGCTTATGTTTCGTAGGATAAAAGCCACTAAATCAAAAAGAGAATGTTAGCCTTAATTCATCTAATATTACCATATTAGTAAGTGATTAGGGCTGTTTAGAAAGAAATCTGTCGCTTTAAAGGTCCTTTAGGTATATGCATCACATATACCAACTTTAGCATTGAGATACATTATCGTGGAAGCTTTATCGTAAAAAGCACACAGAAATAAATATGATAAAACTAAAAAATGCCTCAATAAATAGAAATACAAAGGGAAACAATGTTTATTGGTCTAGTGCTAACACGAACAATCTCCCACTTAATACTATATCCAATCCAATATAACTCTAAGTCCTAATGACGTCATGTGTCTTTCATATTTATCCATCGACAGCTACTTAGTCAATGGGTCGGCTACATTGTCTTTACTTGCTTTCTTATTGATCTTGATGTTAACATATTGAACAAGATCCTTATTAGGTGGTACCTCTTGAGTATATTTTTGGATTTTGAGTGTGTCTAATGTTCTTTAGCCTATTCAATGGCCCTATTGTTGTCACGGAAAATCTCTAATGGATCCAAGAATTTTGGAACCACTCCTAACCCAGTAATGAAATTCTTGATCCATACACCTACCTTTACAGCATCACTTACAACAATGTACTCAGACTCTGTAGTCAAATCAGCTACTGCTCTTACTTAGAGCTTTGTTAGCTAACTGAACCTTCATTCATAATGACTATGTATTTATATTGCGATTTATAGTCCACACGATTGGTTTGAAAAGTAGCATCAATATATCCTTTTATTACGAGCGCTTCTTGATCATAATACACTAAGAAGTAATCCTTAGCTCTTCTTAAGTACTTAGGGATTACTTTAACAACCTCCCAGTGTTTTCTTTTTGGGTCATGCTAAAACCTACTCATTAGGCTTAGTGGTTATGCAACATT
>CANYCX010575352.1:0-13425 GCA_948193385.1 Breynia disticha f. nivosa
TCCTATTCGCGCACTAATTTGGCCACCAGGCCCCAGCATGAACATACAATCAAATGCTCATACATGTGTCGAATGCTATGCCCTGTCCACATTTCATACCATTCATTTAACATACCAAGTTTAACTCATCATTATGCATAAAATTCCAACAACGACATCAATACACATTGATAATACATCACACTCAACATTTAGCCAACAATCATAAACATTTCAACACTTCGCATAGCTCAAATTGTCACATATCATCACCAATCACAACTTGGTTCCAACGAACCCAAAATCAAACAATAGAGTCAAACCACAACCTTAACACATCTTAAATCATACAAACAATGTTATTTCCATTCAAGCATCATCCGAAAAATTCAAAATGTCAAGTAAGTGTCATTCAAACACTTACCTCGGGTCCCGGGGTTCGCTCCGCCGCCCGAATCCCCATTTGGATCGCGAATAACGTTTCCTACACATTAAAAATCACATTTCCTATCAAACATCACACAATGTACATCATTCAAACCTCCTAGACGAATTTTACCCAAAATCCCGAAAACCTAAATTTCTCAAATCTCTCTAAACCGGACGTTTTAGGGTCTAATTCATTACTCCCCATGGTAATGAATGTTACCATGGCTAACGTTCATTACCTGGGATGGTAATGAACGTTACCATGGCCCAGACTGCACTACTTGGTGATTTTCGACTCCTTTCGATTCCCGATTCGCGTATACTTCTATATACACGTTCTCCAACCTGAATAACCACTTTTTCAACTAAATCAACCCTCATTTACATTAATTCTAACATCACCCACAATCATTCACATAATTAAATTCATTATCTTTTATGTTCTAAATCTTAACATATTTCTCTTGTTTTGGGCTAAACGGATTTTCGGGGCGTTACAGTAAGGAAGTTCTCACTAAGCTTGAAAGTGAGGTAATAGGAAGAGTTTTCCAAAACTCTAAGTGGGAGCTTAGGTAGTGGATGTAGGTGTTAGGGCCAAACCACTCTATATTGTGTGTTCTTGTTGATTTCTTTATATTCCACGAAAAGAGTTTAAGTGTCATTAGCTTTGTTCAATACCTCACCCTTCTTGAGCTAGTTGTGGTTCTACAATCTCTCTTTCCAAATTGGAAATGTACAGATGTGAGAACATTAGATTATCACAATAAGATCTAGCTTCCTCCCTTTTTGTTATCCAACACTGGGATAGAGGTGTGGTATTCATCACATCTGCACCATAGATTAAATAATAAAATACTATAAAGTTCATCTTATCGAGTCATCATGAAAAATACTAGGTACATAATTAAAATATCTATTTAATTTCTATCATCAATTTCTCTCCCTTTTCAACAATTTTATTTTTCACATTAGAAATATAAATGTAAATGCAACAAAATTTTCTTCAAAGATTTTATATTTATAGGCAACAAAACTTGACTTGTTAAAATGTTCATAATATATGGCTTCTACAGTATGTAATTTTTAAAATTTTCTACTTTGTTATCGAACGAAGAGTTTTATTTGGTAGGATATTAGATTAGATGGGGGGAATTAAGCTCTACTTTATCAAGTCATTATTATGTAATTTGAGATGTTTTAATTTGAGGACTCTATATTTATAGCGTTGAACTATCTTGTAGGATTCTCATCACTATTGTCACTCATGGCGTTTATATATGCTTCCTTGACATGAGGGAGAGGAGGATATGGGTTGTGCTTATTACTAGAATGATGAATATTGATAGTTAGTGAAAATAATTAATATTTGTTTAATGTTTTCTAAAGGAATGTAATTAACTAAATTTATTTCTATTGTGACACCATTTTTATTGTTTGTTGTTGCAACTAATTGAATACATAGGATTATGTTGTTCTTTGATTTCCATACTCTAACTTTGCAAATCCATGAGAAGTAGTGTTACATTGGTACTGGTAGCCACTCTTTTATGCAAGTCCTTCACCCCCTAAGGAGTTCCAACATTCTGATACTACTATAGTCACTTCAACATTGTTGGAATATAAAAAGAAGAAAGAAAGTGGGGTTTCCCACATAAAAGAAAAAATGAGGAGAAAGAAGTGTATATATTTAGGAAGGTGAGGAACTTAAATAAGCTAATTAGTTTTGCTAACATTGGTATCTATACACTTCTACATATTATATTTTGGTCCTTTATTGTTCAACAATGGAGCAACACTCTCCTGACAACTAGACCACGTAGTCCTAAAAAATTCCAACGGACATGTGGGTGTATTATGTATGATGGTTGAGTCAAAAACATTATTAGTAGATTGCTATTTTCTCATATATTTGATCCTTCATGTTTGGTTCATGTTTGGTAGGTATTCCATATGTTGGAATAAGACTGACATGTATGAAGTTGTTCTTAGGACTACTTGAACATTACTATGCTAACAAGTCAATTAATACGTTTTGCTGAAAATTTCTACTAAAATTTTTATTATATTATGTTCATATATACCTTTTGGTTCTTTTCAAAAGAAGATTATGGGAGTTTTTCGTGTCTCTTAGGCAAGAAATCAGAAGTGCATGCCCAGGAAATGAGATTTCTTATGGAGATTTTGAGGTCATACTGCTTTGATATTATTGGTTATGTTTTGATAAGAAGATGCAAATGTCAACATTTGTATTACTCATCTCCCTTGTAGTTAGATTTTATTATTTTGTCCAACAAAATTATTGTAAGAAAAGCTATAAAATAGTCGACTTTAGTGTTATGACATTCTATTTTCTTTTTATTCTGTTGGCATTCTCTGAAAATTGAGCCACCAATTGATACACTCTCCACAAAAAATCATTCTTCTTTCACCAATTTTTCTTTCTTCGATTTAACAACCTGCAAATTGTTTCCATCAAAAATAAAACACAAAAAAAATCACTTCTACATGCAAGAACATAAAAAAGACATTTAAGAAATCCTTTTACTGAAGAACAGAAAACAAATCAAAAGAAACTTCAAAAAAAACATTCAAGAAAATTCAAAGGCAATTTCTCACAAAAATGATATAATTTGAATGAATGAAAAATATATTTGTATAATATTTATGCATATTAGAAAAATATTTTAATGAAGAAATAAAATGAAGCTATACTAGAAATCAATATTTAATAAGTAGATAAAAATGTTTGATTTCATTTCTCTTCTATTCTATCTACTTGAATATATAAATTGTTTGTTTTCAATTTATTATTACATTGATTGTTCATACATGTAAAATGATTATTCTATTTCAATTTGTAAATTGTTTTAAGAAAATATAATTAGTAATCAAATGTACTGGTGAATGAAAAAATTATCATATTCTAATTAATTATAACTAGTGCAACACCCGTGCTATACACGGTAATTTCATAATAAAATTTTGTAATCAAAATATATAATATATAATTAGTTTTATATTTTTAAAATAATTGAACAAATTTTTTAAACTCTCTTTCTCCATTATATTTTCTTAACTTGCCATGAATAAAGTAAGTTACTTGGAGAACCTTGTTAAAAATTTCCTAGAAGTCCAACCACTTTAGCAAGAAATTACTTAATGTTAATTGTTACTACATTTGAGAAGTTTGTGTCTATGTCTACATCCTATACAAGCAAAGAGACTACTAAACTGTCCAATCATATTATATTGTATGAGGCAGAGTAAATAGTATTCTAACTTCAAGAAATTATCGATTCAAACAATCAAATTACTCATGTGCTTCTAAACTACTGAATGGAAACAATTACAGACAACATCCATGTTATGTTCACACCAATAACTTCCCAAGAACTAATGCAATCATACCCATGTTCTTAAGTATCATCTTGTAACACCTTTGTTCTATCATGGGTTTAATTAGGAGCTTCTATTTTTACCTTCTGCAAGTATTTGGTAGCAACTGCCTCATAATCAAAAGAGTTCTAGGTTATTCATCATCCAGTTCTATTGAGAAGTCAAGCTCTTGAGGCTTTTGAAACATAGCCAATTCAACATCATTCATTTTTTGAATACCTCCTCTCGCATTTTCTCCAAATCATGAAGTAAGTATAGTAACTCCTAAGTTTTGTGTTGCTTGAGATGCATTTAAATATGACGTGTTATGTTCTTCCTCTTCTAGATCAGTCTTATTGCAGGCTTCTTCATTCACAAAGAGTGCAAATGATTCTATCATGCTTTGTTTTTCTGCCATCGATCATCCTCTTATATTTTGATGCTAAACAGCCTGAATAAAGCAAGCAACCCATGTCCTCCAGTGGCATGAGTAAAAATAGAATGCATTTGTAACTTCTTGCTATGGAGATCTCCCTTAGAAAGTACAACTTCAACCCACTGCAAAAATTAAGTCTCACATTAATCAAACGTAACACTTTGACTAACTTACAAATCCAAGCTCCTCCAATCACCTAAGTTCGAAAGAGATTTCAGGAGAGGTGAGACGATTTAAGGACTATAAATGCTAATACTTGTTATAGTAGAAAAATTATAATACCTCTTACTTGGTTAAATTTTAACAACACCTCTAGAATTATCGAACTTAACCAAAAAAGTATTTACTAAAAAAGTTCCAGTATAAAGATAGCACTAAAAGAGACCTAAATTGTTGTATGCTTCAACATATATAGGATTTATTACTATTTCTTTCTCAATCATGCTAGCAAGAACATCCATTTTACCCTCCCATAAGAAAAATACGGTTAGTTTTTAAGTCAAATATAGAGCCATTATGACAGAATTTTAGTATGAGCCATAGCTGAACTTGAACAGTATAGGAAACATGCAAGTTATTCAAAGATTGAGAAAAGCTTGGCTTGATTGATAGTCATCTACAAAATTAACTTCATGATAAACACAATATACATATGACATTAAATTGAAGAAACGTAAATTACAACACAGAGGAAAAAATGACAATTTACTAGTAGCATTATGTAAAATCACGAATAGCTCTAGAAGGAAAGGCTGAATAGAGCTATCGACAATGGTTAATTTTTTGCAGAATTGTAAAGATGAATCAAGGACACACAATGTAGAGTGGCTCGGCCCAAACACCTACATTCACTACCTAAGCTCCCACTTAGGATTTTGGCAAACCCTTCACTATTACCTCACTTTCAAGCTTAGTGAGAACTTCTTTACACACTTGATTTCTAGCTCAAGCTACCTTACACATTGATTTGATTTACGACTCAAATCCTACCTCACAAGAGCATGAACTATACTAGAATACTTGACAAAAATACTACAAGTTGTCTAAAGATAAAGTATAGACTTATAAAAACAATGACCTCTTTCATAAGTGATTTTTTTCAACTAAGAGAGCTTGTGAGAATTTTTTTTTATTTTTACACTTTGTAAGCTTTGACATGTGGTCTCTTGTTTCTCTCTTCATAATCTTGAGTCTTTGACACTCCCATTTTAAAATATAAACATTAGGCACAAAGTGTGTCCCAATTAGAATCTTTGAAGATAGCACTTTCTGCTGCAGAGAACTTTCTAGTCGACTAACAGCTTCAATTCTGATTGACTAGAAAATCTTCTACTTGAGTAACTCAGTGTTTCGGTTGACTAGCAATCTTTCTAATCAAGTGTAGCTTCATTCCAGTAGCCATTTTGGCACAATACATTGTAGGTCTACTTGAGCAGCATCTTTCCTGGTCGACTAACAACATCTCTAATTGACTAGGCATATGTTTATTTGACTAACAAGTCCTCTTTAGACAGCAACATTCAAATTTGAACCCCAATCATTACTGAGCCACCCTAGGTCTAATTTTTTGATGATTATGTCTGTTAAGCATGTGTTTTTCTACCAAATAGCACTATGCTTAGTTTTTGCTGAAAATTACCAGTCTACTCGACTAGGTGTATGTCTAGTTGACTGAAATTCTCCCCAGTCTTCATACTTCCAATTATTCTTACTTAAGTCCATACTGGTCTTAGTCGACTAGAATGAGTCTTAGTCGACAAGAAATCTGTCCAGAACCAATTTTGACCAATGCATTTGCTTTGCTTCCGTCATTCGTCAATCTATTAAATATCATTTGTCCTGAAATAAATTTTTATCAAGTTCATTATTTTTCAACATTATCAAAACATAGGAAGGACTTAATGTTCACTAGCATTGGTCCAACACATTCCACAACTTTATCAATGTTGTATTGATCCTTGTATATAACTCTTAAATTATTGCAGACCCTTACATAATGGGGGTTGAATTTGAAAGCAAGCTCATAAAATACAATTGTTCGTAAATACATATAACTTATTAAATTATTAACAATGGATATCAACTAATGACTAATGTAAACCACTTACTTAACATTGAGTATGCAAGTAGTCATAGATCCTTTTTGTAATCATGGAGAAAAAAATATATCAAACATGAGTTTTTATATATCAAATAGTAATTGTTTGCAAATACATAAGTGAAGTAGCTCTCAATGTCAAATTCATCACCACCATCAACAACAACCAAGAGAATCTTCAAAATTCACTTATCATGTCAAACCTCAATGTTTCACCACAAGCAATGCCAAAATTGTACATAGCATAAGAATAGTGCTAATAATAAAAAATAGAATTCTTGTAATATGCTACCTTGATCAATGTGTTCCTTCATTTTAAACCTAAATAGTCATAGCATTGATTCAAAACTCATAACTGTAAAATTGTAGTATTTTTAATAAGAAAAGAACAAAGGGAATAAAAAAGATTAAGCAAAAATTTATTGTTAAATGGAAGACAATGAAAAGAAATATTGTTCCATGGATCCCCCAACACAAAATTCTAATAAGAAAAATTTTTCAAATAGTACAACATCAAATATAATAGTCAAATAAATTGCATCGCAAGAAAAGAAGATAGATAGAAAAATAGAAAAAAAAACCTTTTTCCTAGATCAGTCAATGTTATTGACATTTTTTTACAATTTCAAAATTGGCAAGATTGTGAGACACTGAAATAGTAAAGCCATTTTAGTCATAAGAGAATTATTTTTAGTACAGCATATACCACAAGCTCATAAAATTCACCCTACCTATAATATACAGTTGGCAAGTCGAAGTAGAAAGGGAGAGAGTGAGAGATGGTGTAAAGGAGGGAGTCGAGAAGGAGATAAAGGGGAGTAGTAGCTGAAAGTGATGTGATATTTGAGGAGGCATTATACAATAATAAGGTCTTTAAAGAAGCCTAATAAATAGCTTCATTCAAACATAAAAAGTAAAAAATAAAATGGAGTCCCAATTTAATCAATACATTGATGAGGTTTCTAAAGGCATGGGCTCTTTACAAATTGTTAATGTAAGCCCTAGCCCAATACATTGTTTGTAACTTTTATTATTCAGTAATAAATTTATGAGGCATTATTTTATCACTTCATGTATTGACCTGTGGTATGTGTTTGATAAAATATCCAAGAATGTTAATTAAGCGCTAGAGATATAAAGGTTGAGGACCTTGATAGTAAAACCTGGAAGTTATGAGATTAGCATTCTTAATATCCCTAGTCGCTTGTTTCCATGGGAATGGAAATGAATTAAGACTAGTATATACTTTGTAGGTGATCATGTTCTACGGGTCATAGATATTTGGGATATCTAACAAAGTGCATAGGTGCCATGTAAGGACATTGAATTTGGAGGGCGATCACTATTTGCAATGTTAAATATTATCCTTAGACTAAAAATCATTATGTCTCTTGTTATGATTTTTAGTGTACTTTGACATATGCCTAACGTGATAGTAAAAGGTCGACAAGTATGGGTATGATTGTGTCGCACCCAAATTCATAGGTTCATTTTTAGATTAAATTCGAGTTTTGGCAACCATTTTTTCGTTTAAAATATTTTATCAAGCCAAAAGAACATATAAAGATGAGTGTTCATGCATTCATTAGACACAAGTCAATGTTAGCCAAATACAAACCAAATGTAAACATGCGAAAGCCATGGTTTTCGGTTTAAAACAATGCATGAGCCCTCTTTCTATAGTTACATGTGTATAGATGTACAAAATGTAGAAATCAAAATGCTAGGAGCCTCAACCTCGTATCAAGCATCACAATGCTAGCTGCCCCAAAAAGAAGTTCCGACAGCACTACAAACACAATGCATCGTGAGTAACTAAATACCCAGTAAGTACATCTACATCACTTACTAAGGTAACTAACGCATAAGTACTCGTTGGTAAAGTGTGTTAGATGTTTCACGCTCATAAGGATTCACCCTAATCATTGTCTACTTCAAATATTCATTAGTGCATTATCCAATCATAAGGAAATTCTCATTTGTAATCCTTTTCCTAGCATACAAGCATTAGGTTCACTACTCTCTTTTTTTCATTCCCTAAACACTTTATTTATCACTATTTTATTGTCGGGAACGGTCTGTGGAACGATTGATGTAAACCATTCTGCAACCCGTTTTCCCCTTCTTAAAAGTCCCTAGAAGTGGAATAGTTTTGGGAACAGTTTTCACAGACCGTTCTAAAAACCATTCAATCCTTCATAAAAATGTTCTAGAAGTGGAACAGTTTTAGGAACGGTTTACACAAACCATTCTAAAAACTGTTTTGACCTCTCTAAAAGTCTTTGGAAGTGGAACGGTCTAGGGAACAGTTTGCAAAAACCGTTTTAAAAACCATTCTGACCTCTCTAAAACTCTTTGGAAGTGGAAGATCTAGGGAACTATTTGGGTAAAACATTCTGGAGTCCATTTTGGTCTTCTTAGAAGTCCCTAGAAGTGGAACGATTAGTGAAATGGTTTCCACTAACCATTTCCTAAACCGTTCTCACTCATTTTTAGCTGAAAATCAACACTTAACGCATTCACATCAACACACAAACTCATCCAACATTTAAACACAATCAGCAGATCATTTAGCATCACTCTCTACTACACATTCAACTCAATTAACACTCCATTTGCACATCCCATTCCATTTTCAAAGATCATTTCATCTCATCTCATAACTCAACGAACATTCAATCATATAACATATACAAATCCATAACAATCACCAAATCAATTTCACAAGTATCCAAGATTTCGCAACACCTCCACATAGATCATTTCAATGTAATGAATGTTGGATGCATATGCTTATGGAAATCACATGCATAATGTACTCAGTTTCACTCATTAATTTTGGCCAGACAGCTCTCGCTCTCTATTTTTTGAGAGATCTCTCTCCTCTAATGTGGGCAACTCCCCTTTTTATCACTTACGTAGAGCTTTCGCTCTTTGTTGATTTGGGCAACTCCCTTTTTGACAAATATTTGAGCTCTCGCTCTTTTACATAATTGGGAAACTCCTCTTTTTCATATGTTCTCACAATGAACATGCCACATATGCTCATGCAATGTCATCATACCTAGATGCACATTCATTCCTTTCATAACAAACATGTCATATGAACATTTACCATCATTCTATTGCACTTAATAATCTCAAATCAATATTTCCTTTCAAAATTTCATAATACACATCCAACCATTTCACTCATCACAACACACCCATAAATCATACACTCACACAAAGCCCATTTAATGCAACCACCACATCATAATCAATTCAATCTCACATATCCCACTTTACACATTTTTTGCTTAATTCATTTAACCAATTTACACATTCACAAACATGGTCATTAATCAAGTATACTTAACCATACAGATGCAAAACCTACAATGGTATATGACATTCTATGCACTTACCTCAAACTCTGCAAAGTCAACTCAAGGCTAAACTCCGATTCACGTTCTACACAACGTTCCCTACATTATTTCTGAACCATAAACACAACATTAAGACAAATTTTACATAAATGTCTCAATCCTATCCTTAACCCACAAAACCCCCTCCCCCACATTTCCCACAAACCTACATTCTAATCTCTCCTCAATACCACCAAAACATGTCCTAAACTCATAACCCATCCTAACCTCACTTTAAAACTCAATAATCTCAGCTAAGATTCGGAACTTACCTTGCCCTAAGTTGTCTTAGCTCGAGATTTCCTTAATTGGTTGTTCTCACGTGAATCAATGGAAATCAGTGAGCAAGAGGGTAGGTTTTGTGTTTGGGAAAGGTTTAAGATGGTTTCTTGAAGGTTGGAAAGAGTTGGGTTCGGCTGGGAATAGTCAGGGCAGATATTATGCCTTTTCTCTCTCTAATCTTCTCAGATACGAATCTGATTTTAAGATCCTTCCAGTTCAAAACGGTCTGCCGAATGGTTTACACAAACTGTTCGCCTAACTGTTCGCCCCTATTCAGCATGAAATTCAAAATGTTTGTTCGTGTAGGGAATGGCTTTGGGAACGGTTTACCTAGACCGTTTCCCAGGCTATTCTCACCTACTGTTTGCACAGTTTTACGCAAAATTTTAGTTATATTTTTTTTGGGACATTACAGATTGGGTATGCTAAGAATCATAAGTAAGAGAATGAGTGAAGTGAAGGGATTGACCCTCTCATGAAAATGAGAGAAGATATCATTGGCCGCTTCATAGACAGATTGAGAAGAGTGTGTCTGCACCAGAATGAAATGATTAGGTCATTTATACGAATTTATCAATTTTTTCATAAAAATCAAGAAAGTGATTTAGCACTAAATAAAAGTGTTTGAGACATGTCTTATGCTAATCATGATATCGGAGGTTAAAGGATGAATTTGAATTGTAGTAGGGTTGTTGACACTGCTTGTTAGCGATTTAATTTAGTATAATCATAGTGTCTTACTAGAGACCCCGCCTATGATTTATGAATTGTTAAATTCATTACCTTTACTAAATAGTCCTACAGATCACACATGGATAACGGAAAATGAAAAAGGTATTTTTGGTTTTTCACTTTAGGTCAAAATCCGACTGTTGGGTCGGATTGGCCATTTGGGTCAATTTTGGTAATTGGGCCCAATATGGATGAGAAATATCATTTATCAATTCTTGCATGATTTTTAAGACAAAGATTATTTATAAAATATGATGTCTTAAGTAAAAATATGTAAGTAGATAAATAGGAGAAAATTTAGGAAGCTTCTCTTGAGTTAAGACAAGATTAATGTGAGATAAATTAAAAGAAAAAATTCTTATTAATTGTCCACATTAGGTCACATAAATAAGGGTGTTTTTAAATGAATTTTATTTTAATTAAACACTTAACAAAATCATAATGGCATTAGGATTGTTGGTTAAGAAGTTTAATAGACTAAAACTCTTGTTTATAAAAGAACCAAAACCTAAGTATTCTTTAAGAAGAGTGTCGCCCCTTTTAAACACCATTCCTTGTCGTGAGTCTCCTCCAAAATTCCAAAAAATTGAGTTTCTAGGTTTTCTCTAAGAGGGACGTCAGATTAAGAGGCTGATCATACCATTTGATCATCGTGGTGCCCTCCGTTTCATGAGAATCTCATCCGTTTGACAAGAAACAAGGTGAACCGAAAATCTCCTTAGTGCTAGTACACTTTTCACTAATTCGTGTGTTAATTTTGTAGAGGAACTGCGTTTGTAGTTCTTGTAAAAGGTGTCACAAAGGTCCTGTTGGAGTATTTCGAGACGGTAGTTACTTTCTTGGCACATATTCCCACGACAAAGAAGGAGAGGAAGCAAAGTAAGTCCTTTTTGTTAAAGTTTTCAATTTTACATTAACTAGTTATCAACTATACATCAATATGTTGTTAATCTCGATTTGATGATGGTCTTAGCTATCTTTCTTGAGTTTTTTATGTGTTATTTCCACTGCCATGAACCTTAGAACTCATTAGAAACAAACACAAATTGACATGTGTCAGTAAATAAAAGTGGCACTTTTTAGTTTCTTGTTAATATATATATATATATATATATATATATATATGTGTGTGTGTGTGTGTGTGTGTGTGTGTGTGTGTGTGTGTGTGTGTGTGCGCGTGTGCGTATTCTGATAACAAAAACATCATAACAAAAAGGGGATTCACCAATATAGAAACCAATTTCCAACAACTTGAAGACATGATCAAAAAATTGTTCAAAATAAATAGAAATTAATTTTTTCTTGAAATCAAATTCAACTTATCTAATGGAATTCAACCACTATAATTGAAGACGATGACAACTTGATCTTCTACATCCAGTTGAAGAAATATAATAACGAACTAACTAGGTATCCATTACGACTATTTTCTACAACTTGATCTTTTAAATGTGAACCCCAAATTCGCTTAAATTCCTTTTTCGATAAATATGATTTTAGGACCATATTTTTTTTTCTTTTTATGAGACAACAATTTGAAATCAACATTTATAATTCAAAGATGAAAAAACATATGTGATAAATATAAAACCGAATGTGGCATACATGCATTCTCTTTAAACCGGTCAAATACAAAAGTATAATAGTATCAGAGTGCGGAAAATGAGGTTCACGGTTTAGAACAATGCAAATGCCGAATAAGCCTATACTATCGTGTATGAGGCTATACAAAATTCAACTGTATAATTTTCCAAAAAGGATGCCAGAGCCGACCTAACTGCCTCGTATCACACGCGACTGCTCCGCTGCCAAAAGAGAGATCCCAGCTGCTTCTAATGGTCTGCACATATTTAACAGCAAAATAGAAGGTGAGTATTAACGAATACTCACCAAGCGATCCTTACTGGCTATTAAGCTACATGCACAAGGGAACCTTCGGCTTTCCAGGCCTAAGCTCCTCCAATTTCACTATAGTTTAGATATATTGATTAAGCACACCACACGGAATTCTAAACAAGTTCATTGTTTACTTTCATAAGCTAGTGCAAAGGTAATGGCAAGGGAGACGGTATTATTCACCGTTCTCTAACCATTTTCCTTTTGTAGCCCGTAAATCACTATTCATATACACTATTGTTTAAACCACAACAATTTCCAAACACACCATTCATAAATCTGCACAATATTCTATTTTAGGGAGGCGAACGGTTTGGTGAACGTTCTTGCAAACCGTTTCCGAAGTCGTTTGCCCCTTCTGTTTGGTCTGAGGAATAGCCAAACGGTTTTGCGAACGGTTTGGTAACCCGTTTCGCAACCCGTTCGAGTATTCTAGAACTCGTTCATCTGATCGAACGGTTTGGGAAACGGTTTGGGTCAAACCGTTCCTCAACCCGTTTGATCATACTGAAACTCGAATCCTACCGAACGGTTTTGGAAACGGTTTGGGTCAAACTGTTCCTCAGCCCGTTCGGGCATTCGGAATTCGATTCATACAGCCGAACGGTTTGGGAAACGGTTTACCAAACCGTTCTCAAAACCGTTTGGCACACCCTGCATACCAAACAGCAATATTTTGCGCCAGTCCTTTTGTCGACCATTACACTTGCATACTCATACAAGCTTATATTCATCCATATCATATCATTACACAATAATTGTCAACACATCCCTCAAAACATAATCTCCCA